>JAIPRK010001542.1:0-57792 GCA_025469195.1 Chaitophorus viminalis
TATATTTATATATATATATATATACGGCCCTTCTGGCACGTTAATAATACAATTAATAATAATACATAAATAATAACTCACAGTTTGTGGAACGCAGACTGGCCAGCTGGTCCTTAATAAATCTATATTATAATAAAATGTAACACAAAACTTATTCACAAGAATACCAAGCGGCGATTAACGCACGCTCCAATAAAATAAATAGTATAGCGGCGATTAGCGCACGCTTAACAGAATAATATACACCAAATAAATATGTCGCGGCGATTCGCGCACACGACAATATTTTGATTATATAAAAAAAAACTATGCGATTCGCGCAAGTATTAGTAATAATAAAAAAAAAAAAAAACGATTAACAAAAAAACTCGGCTATAATAATACCAACGTGATTTGCACGAAAAATAACAAAATGAGTGTCTTCGAACGTTTTCACTAGACCGTTCTAGACGGGACGACAATAACGATAATTTCAATCACGGCGGCTGTGTTAACTTTTCCGTGCAAACGGCGCGGTGGCATCGATGACGGTTTTAATCTGCATATTATATAACTCACAACATATTCAAAAATTCAATTATAATTAGGACAAAAATAAACAATAATATGTGATTTGTGTGAGACCAGTTATTTCCCCCGCGACCTTGATTGTTAATTAATAAAATAATGGTTGTCGGTTTCAGCGTCAACAATAGTTATTAGTTATACATATACAGTAAAGTAAACATTAAGTATTCAAAGAAGCAATATTTTCTTATTTTTGCCATAGGTTCATAAGAATTATACAACTATACGACTATAATAAATCGCATAAACTGCAGCTGCTTTCAGGTATATACGCGTAGAGGGTTATGCGCTTTAAGAATTAACGAAAATATAATGTATGAATCGTTGAACGCATAGATTTTTACCGAAAATGGCATGGCACGTGCTGGTGTGCCATGTGCAAAGATAAGAAAAAATAAAATTGTCTTCAACTTCTTCAAATATGTCAACATTGACAGTATGAACTGTTTTTATAGCCAATTTAAATGTTGTCCCTTCGCTTAGTCAAGCTTTTGTTCGTCGTAACATTAAAGTCTCTACGATTAAAGAAAGTCTATTCCTCCCAGCCTCATATTATTTTCTTTTCCACCTTTTCCCAAAATTACAAGAAAAAATATATACAAAACACGGCTGGTGATTATAGATACCAAACAATCTTAAACTATAATAATAAAAAAGAGAGAGAGAGAGAGAGATTAACGGAGAAATTTTCTGAATTAAGAAAGTCTTAGATTGAAGAAGGATTTTTTGTTTTCAATACGAGTTCTCCAATTAGGTTTTTTTCTCTATGGCAACTCAACATGTTTTACATGATCATGTGTTTTGTAATCATCGGTCAGTCTTAAATAAAATGTTCTGTGTTATTAGCTTCTCATTTCTCATAATTTAATAATCTACCATCAATTAAAACTGTAAATTAATATTCATATGTGTATCATCCGAGAAGGTGTAAATTACTTTTTTCTTTATTTCAGTGCGAAACTATTACAAATTAATTTTAAAAATTGATTCCATCACTCCGTTCAGAATCTAAAATATAGGTAGCAATTACCCGTTATGTTGCAGTATATATTATGTCGGGTCACTTTTTGCTGTAAATAATCTGCAACCAAACGAAGCACGCAATATATGAGTAGGATATGGTGTGTGTTAAATAATCGTTCTTTTTCATTTATTGCTGTTGCTATAGTGTGCTGGAGAAAAAAAAACTGGTTCAATTAAATTTTATAGATGTGTTTTGAGTTTTCTTTGACGCGAATAACCGCATAAAACGTATTAACGCGCATGCCTTTAAATCCCGCAGAACGATAAAAAATGAGAATATTCACAAATACATTTGAATAGAAAAAATTAAGGCTTTCTCGCTATCGCTGGTTCTCATACATCTATTGTCTGCTTAATCTGGTTAAAATTCCTACGGTGGATACCGCGCGCTTAAAATATAGGTATATATTATGTTAATGTAAATGCATAATAGATAGGGGTATCTAACTTAACGATTTTGAACTGGAATGCGCATGTGAATAATCGTATATTACATTAATCACTCGTATGGACTTTGTATTCAATACGACATTGTATATATTATTCCGTATGTAGATTTAAACATATAAATGTCATTATTTTTGAGTAGGTACATTGCGGGATATTGTATTCGTAGTCAATAATTTAATTTGTGTGCACTTCTACGAAATAAAAATTAAAAACACCACTTACAGACGTTCTCAAATAAGTAAAACAGTAGCGTCGTGCATATTTTACAATAATCGTGATATGCCAATCGTCCAGAACGACCGTCAAAACTTACGGCTGGAAAAAAAAAAATGTCTTTGGTGAACTACAGCTTTTGTTTAAACATATGCAGGTGTACCGATGACCGTGACGCAGTGCCAGTATTTACTGTCGAACGGGTCGTCTGGAAAGCAGAAATCGCTTGGCCACCAATATTATATTTCATATTTTCATATAATTATTATCAAGACGCGTATGAAACTATTAAAACGAGAGATAATACACAATGGATATACTATGTAATAAGAAAATGATGTATTTCATCTTACTCGGCAAAAATTTTCATGAATTAATGATTGATATTTGCTGCGTGAGACGAGAGATCCGGTAATGCCTGAGCCTGATAATGAGTATGATTACATCTTTTGGGTAACAAACAATTTAGACCTGGTATCGTAATTTTTTTCTATTTTAACGTATTATCTGATTGAAAAAAATCGCATTTATTCAGACAAAATTAAAATTCTGTTTCGAATGTTGGATATCCGCACTGCATTTTCCCATCAAGCCAAGAATTACAAATTTAAGTTCATATTAATCAATCCCCTGGTAGCATGGCAACATTATTTGTATATAATATATTAGTATTGCATTTGATATGATATTTATATATTATACTGGATACCTATTTTACACCCTGTATAGAAGTGCACAATTAAGATGACATGATGTATTGAAATCGTCAATAAATTTGGCATAACAATATCATGAATCGTACTGCACGACGACGACAATGGTGAAAAACTAATGTCCAAGAAACCAATGTTCGGCATAATTAATATTATACTTAGAACTCAAATGCGATCGGACCAACGTGTTTTTACTATCCCTCGGATGATCTATGTACATTCTACAAGAACGTATAAATATAATATATATATTTATATGGGTATACTATATATGACTGGGAATACTTTTAGTTTTTAATTTGTATATGTAGTAAAAAACCGCAATATTTATATTTTATTGTAATATACGTTTACTTATATATTTGTTCATTTTGTATGGACAAGAACCTATAAAAACAGAGCGTAAAACGATACTCGTCCGCTTTCTATAATAACATAATAATTTAATAACAGAATAATTTACTCCGAGATAAATAATTTTAAAAATAAGGGTTGTGTAACGCGCGTACGTATGAAATACTTTTGACTGAAACGCATATTTTTTTTATTTCACGTTGGACTCAGCACCGAAAGACGACATAATATTATCATTGCATTATAACACGTTATCTTTTCGTTGTATAATCAGAACAAAATGAAAATACCGTTTAATATTTCCGCCGTTTTAAGTATGGCCATGACGCGTGAATTGTAATAATAATTAAAATTGTTTGAACATATATATTATAACATTTATAATACACGATAATGCATACGCATGAAATATATGCACTATAAAAATGTTAAACTATATAAAAAAATTGCATAGAAATTTGAAAGTAAAAAAAAAAAAATTACAAGTATTATAAATATTTTTAATACATATAGAATTGTTGTGTTCTACACATTATACACGTTTTTCTTTTTTGAAATGATAATAGATGCATAATAGTACAATAGGGCTAAAAATATATTTAAATATTAAAATATATGGGTAGCATCATATTATATTGTAACTAATTTACATTGGATATATTTTTATTTGTATTGCTGTTGTTGTTGTTATTATTGCTGTTACGATAACGATTACCTATTCATTATATGATGGATGACGCGTTAAACGGTTCAGTAGTCGTATAGTAGTATACGCACGAGAATATCGATCGGCCGGGAATATCGATTACCGTTTTTCGGCTACGATGACCGACGGCCCGGTTGCTAACCTTCTATGACGGGAAAAAACGAATCGAAAGGGAAAATTTATGAGAACGTGACTGGGTTGAATTGGAAGTGTGTTGCGCAATTCCATTAATTCGACCACGACGACTTTGGCACAAAAACGTTACAATTTATCGTATTATTACTATTATAATTATTATTATTATTATTATTATTATTATTATTATTATCACTAACGCGCTTTGGTGAAAAACAATGCGTAAACGTTTCGACTTAAACGGTCTAGTTTATACCGTGTACAAAGGTACAAAAGAGCCTATGGGATAGTATCTACAATGGATTTTTTTTTTTTTTTTTATACCCGCCAATCTGTATAATGCGTTCAAATCACCATCGCGTAGTCGTTTGAAATCGTTGACGCGTACGTCTCGTACACGTAATATAAATGCACAGTCGAAATCATTTAATCGGTCGGTCGATGAATTATTTTAAGCAAACGTCGTAAGAAGTCCGAATAATGTCGAGTTGGTTTGAAATAATCATTAATTTATTATGGCGTATAACAATTATTATATTCAAAATGAATCCATGATAACGCACTTTCTCCACCTGGAAGTAACATCACTGGATAAGTGATTGCTTTCGCAGAAATCAAGTTAACGACAATCGGGGAAACCCGGTTATTATAGAGTTTGAAGCCGAGATTTTGGTTAAAAAAAATGTGTATCGGTATAAGAGGACTGAGAAGGTATGGTTCTCGTTTGATTTTCGGCGTTCAACAATGTATCCCACGTTTCACCTGAACCACCGCTCTCCTTCAACACAATTGGTATTGACGTTAGGTGTTATTATTGTTCGACCCCGCTGCGGAGACTTCGACAGTCGTATGCCTATTTTGGTCTGAAATCCCGTGGAAATGATCGCTTTTCGCGTCGTAGTTGTACAAAACTAGAACGCGAACCGACCTGTATTTAACTATACACTCGCGTAACACAACACAATAATGCGTTCGTGTGCGCTACCATAATGACTGGTGGACCGCGACAGGAGACGTTTTTTTTTTTCTCGCTCGTTCTCCGCGCTCCCAGGACCCGCTGAATATCCTGGGCCATTCTCGTCGTCACGCTACAGGATGCGAGGGAGACGTGCGCGGTGCGCATGAGCAAAGGAAATGGAAAACATTTTTTTTCCTTTATTTCTCTCCCATTTCGTTTTCTTCGGGTTAACGTCCGAGTGCGTGTCTGCTCTGCCTTCGATTCGCATCGGACACAATATTGCGTAAAGATAATACGATCATTACGCGTCGCTGTATGGGTTTACATTCATGAACAATAATATAATATAATATGTAGGTAATACGGGTAGAATGTGCGTACGCAAGGTAGCGGTGAATTAGATTTGGCGATTAGAAGGCTCCGGCGACCTTGTCAATCGTTTGGATACGGCCGGACATTATTTCTATTGCTTCTATTACTATTATTATTGCTGACATTGCAACTGTTATATTTGATCTATGGGTTGGAAACACTACAACCATAATGACAACATCTTAGCGAATAGGTACCTATTGTTAATATTCTAATTGTTATAACAATCGCAAGATAACAATATTATATTAGTCGACGAATAAATCATTCATCAGTAGATTAATAATTAGGTAACTTTTAACGGTTAACTTCTTTAGGTTTACTTCAAAACGTCTCAAATAATTATAATTTATAATACAATTTATATAATTTACCGACGTTTTATGTAACAGTTTGTTATTTATTTCGTCAATTCAATACAAATTTATCAGTTGATATAGTTTGTTCAAACACTTAATGTATTCATGACTACTTAGTCAGTAAACCAAAAATTATATTATATATATATATTTTTTTTTTTGTACCTATCATTTCTATGATATCATCCATGTTTTTATTGATATTATTATGTACATGGTACTAATTTTCATTAATCCACAGTGTTTCTTGGAGTTTAATTTGCCATTCATAATACCAGGTTAAAAGTTTTAATTAATCAAGATATATATATAGCGTAGTAGCAGTGGTATATTGAGGAGGTCATTTTTTTAATTTCTCAATATTTTTTAGAATACTTGAGAAAACTGTGTAAAATTGTAAAAAATGAAACTGTGATATTGTTATTTCGGTTGTCATAGTGACTTAAAACATTTACTAGGTACTTTATTACCCATCAATATAAAATCAACACAAAATCAGCATAAAATATTACCTTTAAGGTAATATTACCTTAGTAACTATTAAATGAAAAGAGTTATACATATAAGCTATAAGTCTCTAGACCCAACAGTTCCAGCTAGGAGATGATAATCAGTCAGTCAGAACATGTTATTTTCTTTATTTCTTTTATTTTTTAAATTAAAAGATTAATGGACCTCACTAAGAGGAGTCAGGGGAAGGCCAAGGGTATTATTTTATTATTATCAATAGGGTTTAGATTTATATGCATTGGTATTATTTTTTTTTTTTGCAACTACTTATTACTACTTTTGTCAATAATGTCCCTGAATTATGATGAGGTAAATAGAGTATTTTTTTGTTATATTTTTACATATTGTAACTACAAAAATTCTAAAAATGTATGTTTTATGGGCTTATGGTATATACGAAAATATATTTTCCAACAAAATATAGCATTCCTATTTTTTGTCGAATTTTTATTCTTTGTTTTGGTTAAGTTTAAATTTAGTGTTTATAAGATAAGATGGATTAAATTACTTTTATTTTTGTACAGCGATAAAATTAATTTTAACAAAGTATATACCATAAGCCCATAAAACATACATTTTTAGCATTTTTGTAGTTACAATATGTAAAAATATTACAAAAAAATACTCTATTTACCTCATCATAATGGAAGGCTATATTTTGTTGGAAAATATTTTGTTGGAACGTATATTTTCGGAATGATTTTTCTCGGACACATATTAATTTGGAAACGTATTTAGTTGGAAAATATTTCATCGGAAATTTTTCAGTTGGAACAATATATGCTCGGAATAATATTTGTTTGGAAATTAAATAATCGGAAAATTTTTTTTTGTGTTTCCAAAATATGCAGTTCGTGGAATATGTGTTTCCGATTAAATATTTTTCCGTTAAAATACGCTTCCAACAAAATACGTTACCGATAAAATACGGTTCTGACAAAATATGTTTCCGTTAAAATATGGTTCCGCCAAAATACGATTCCGATCAAATATGTTTCTAAAAAAAAAAATCCTGACATAATACGATTCCGGCAAAATATTTTCCAACTTTATACGCAACAATTCAATTATGCAAAAATTACGTCATGACGTGATGTCGAGCGAAGTTTTAGCAAATATAAGAATTTGTTAAGGTCAAACAGAATATCGTTTACTTTTAAAAATTTAAATCACCATATGATTGTTTCATGTAATTCATTTAAATAGCTTCCATAAATTTAGAAATGAAAGATAAATTTATAGATTTAAGAATTTTTTTAATGTTTTTGTATTAACTGTTAATTTTATATTTTTATCACATTTTATTTGTTTATTTAATAATATTTATGTGGTATATTTTAGAATATTTTTATTGCATATACTTGCATATTTTTAATAAAACAAATACATATTTCATTATTTTTTATTGCATATAAATTCTAGGCCTATTATCTTTGTAAATAATATTCTTAGTCGAATATAATACATATAAAAAAATATAAAATCAGAGTAATAAATTACATAATACAAATAAGATATAGCAAAATTTCGCATACCTAATATTGATTTATAATACAAAATTTGAATGGATTATATATTTCAGATTTTAGCCTAATAATATTCACAATGAAACAAGTGAAAAATACATTTTTTATATGCAGATTAAGACGTATAAGATATATTATTGGGTATTTTGTTATATATTATATGTTACATAGATTATAACTTTGTGGTGATATGGTTTTGTAAACATGTATATAATTTAAACACTTAATACACACGGTGCGCACACAATAAAGCGAGAAGTACGAAGAACGGAAAATCCTAACCGTATCCACGTGATTAGCGAACAATACGAACTGCGTACAACACCGTATTAAGTGTGCACTTATACGACACACCTCGGTTTGTCGTCGGCAACGAAAAAGTAATAATATAATATAATTTTTTATAATAATTTATAACAACGCTTTATTTAGTGTACATCAGCCGCCGCAGATACCGTTGAAATCCTCGTTTGTTCGTCGATCCTTATCCATCCCCCCCTACCCGGTACACCCTCGACGAAAAGTGATATGGATATGGAGATTTCACTCGATCAGTCTCATTAGCGCATAAAGCTAGTGTACGTGTACATTTTATGAATGTGCTTTTCCATAGGATACGACCGGTTTTTATACAATATCATGTGTACCTTCCTGGAGTACAGCATACACTATATAATATACTAGATCTTAACATTATACCGCAATGCAAGTATAATAATTTTGTATTTGGCAAACCGTTGTACGAAAGTTAGTGCGAGTACTGGTTGATAAGATTACAAAAAAAAAAAACCGGATGGGCCTCGCTCTGCTGTACAGTTGGGGGTGGAGTGCACTTCGTTTATAGGATAGGTCATTATTACAATGGATTTGTTAAATTTGAATGCAATGATAGGTGTCATTGTATACAAATAACGATTCTGAACGGAGTTAATATGAAAAATATAATAGTATAAAAATATAATGTGAAAATTATTGAATATGTATCTTTTATGAAGGCTTGTTGTTATAGGTCAACTTAAGAGTTTATTTTTTGTATACACTCTTATAATACTAACAATTTATACAAGAACAGATAAATATAAACGGCATTAAACATTGTTTTTTTTTTTTTACAGTAACATTAAAATTAAATTGTCACATTTCATATAAATTTATAGAAAAAAAAACAAATTTTTTTTTTAAAGTTATATCACAGCTATTACATTACATTGAGATTTTATTAATAAGATTTTAACACTGTATTATACTTTTCTTAAAATAAATGTTACTTACAACCACAGAAAATTTTATAAGTTTAATATTTTATTTTTAAAATATGTAATATACAATTTCAAGTATTTTGAATATAATTGAGCTGGCAAACACAAGATAAGTACATAATATAGTGTCAGCATAATTGGTATGTTTTATGGAAGGTCTAAAGAAACATTACTTTTTTTTTAAAAGCAAAATTAGAAATTTAAATTTTTTATAAGAAAAACCTTCAATATCAATGTATAAAAATATTCAAAACAGTGAGAAACAGATTTCGAGTTTCTCACACCGTTATGATGACTAAACCTTACTTTTCTTTTTATCTTTTTTATTCTCCTCAAACTACAACAGTATGCAAATTCTATAAAATCCTATATTCTTGTTAATTTTTTATTATTATACGATACAGCGGCTGCTGTACAAAATATTTTATTAATTACAAACCGTATTATTCATGTAGACGAATCTCCCGTGGGAAACATAAAAATGTCCAATTTGTATGTAAATATTTTGATAATTATTGTTACTACTATATGTACAGGAACACTACTACCGTGAGAGAAGTTGCGCTCGCACGAATTAACATATTGATACTATACTACACATCGAATGTACTAATGATTGCACATGTCAATCGTGGTAAATTAATTAAATGTCTATTTTACGACGTTTCAGTTGTAGTCATTTCAGTTGTAAATTATGATATCAAAAATAATCGGAGTTCATAATACTCGTGAAGTTACAATTAAGTTGTAATGTATTTAATACATCATTGCCTACAAGGAGTATTAATCAACTATTTTGTGATTGGAAAAAAAAACAATATTATGATACAAAAACATCGTTTTTTTTTTTTTCAAGTTTAGTTCGTGTTCAAACCTTTCGATTCACACATGCTCAAACCTAGATACTATACTACATATTATGTATATTGCAGATTATTTCTAAACAAATTTCAATAGATATATTTCCTTTTTCTCCATTTTTTTTTTTTTTTTTTTTTTTTACTGAATCCAAAATCACTCAACATTTAGTTAATGACAATATTATAATAAATCGATATTATTTGAACTTAAAAATTTTAATCTTATTCATTCTAAAATGATAATACGATTACAATTTATCAAATAACCATTTTTTTTATATACATTTATTATGCTGATTTTGAACAGTTTTAGTTATGATAAGTTGACCCAAATAATTCAGTTTTAACCAACGTAATACAGATTGTAATGATGACACATCCATCCCTCATAACCTAATCCTATGACCAGTTTTCAATACTTGATATTATTTATTTTCGATATGTATTACCTATTTATCAAAATAAATCACTTCCTCCCCCATGACAAAAGAATTTGACCAACACTGGTACTATATCACGTGTCACAAAAAAGATCTAGGAGCAATCACGCATCATATATTTTATAGGTTGATAAAATATGTTTTAATACTCAGGATGTATCGTCTATTTTATATATTATACCTTGCATAATACCTTGAGCGTACATAATATTACAATTTTAACAGTGTTTCCAGAATTCACACGTGTTGGGTACACCATCCAATATATATTTCCAATCTCGCATAAGGTGCAGACTACATTTATACATTATTACTATTATTGTTCTTATACACAATGTAAAATTTGATTCGTCACGGTCGGGGTATTCGTTACGAGTAAGCAATTTACAAATAATAAATATATATATACACCTTACACGAAAAAATAAAAAATTTTCGAGCGTATAGCGACATCGGAAAACGGAAGACGTCGTCATAGAAAACATGGTTATTCTATATCCATGCAGTGTGCAAAGAACCCGCGATATTTATAATAAGAAAAAAAATGTTAATTTAAAATAATTCGTTTATTAATCTTATTTAAATCGTTCGACGGTTTTGTTAAAACAGACTGTCGTACACATACAAAGTTAAGCGATCAAAGTGCGATCTGAGTATATCGGTAAATTGTCATTTTCGTAAAACCTGTTTTGAGCGTATTATAATCTTTAAACCTGTGAGCTTATAAGATTCTAATGATAAAAAGAAAAAAAATCTGCAACATACTGCCCATTCACTTTGTCAGATTAATAATAATATAGAAAGCAGCAATATTCAAATGAAGACATCCCGTTAATCCTTCTCGTGAGATCTCAGTTTTTGTCCGAAGACGTGTGCGAAAACGGTGTTTTTTTCCCCGTAAACAGAGCCATTACTACACTACTTATCCGACTACAATCAAGAGCCGACGATCTACACTCACCTATATAGAAACACTGTTCTCCATATCAGTATACTGTAGGTATATGGTAATTTTTTTCATCGTATTGTGGTAATGTTTCGTTCGAGTTGATCAAGTCAATTTTTCGAAAAACTAACATAAGATATTACAGAACTTATACTCGTAATATAATATTACTCGCTGAAGCTTTGCATAACTTGTGGCGTATATGTAGTCTTATGCATATTCGAGCGATGCGTACATAAAATAAAATGGAATATTTAACTTGTAGAAATCAGTACGTAAAATTATATTATTATTATGTCATATCTACTTGATGAATTCGACTATTTCATGAAAAGTTTACAAGTCAAGATAGCTTTGTATATTAAGTAAAAATATATTATTATATAAATATTATATGGATGAATCTTGAAAAACGTACTTTAATGGTACATTAAATGGTATACTGTAAAAAATGTACACGGCGTCCAATTGGAGTGGCCATTTTGTGAAATATTTTCCACTGTGCGTCGAAATGCAGCAGCTGAACCGTTTACATTTCATAAAAATTTGATTTTATTTGATTTCATGGCCAACTTTCGACGGCAAAATCAATTTAATAAAATGCAGACTACGACATATTATATAGACACGTCCACGGGAAATATTCTCTAACTTTTATGTGAAACCGCGCGGAATATGCTAAATGTATGCTTGTACGGTAATAATTTATTATAATATGGCATTACGATGGTTTACTGATTTTTCGTTCAAGTGCGATCAATGCGCAATACATATTTGTTATTGTATTTGGTGAACGTCAAACGGTGTGGGGTTAAACGCGCGTGCAATTATAATATTTCGATACATCCATTCGTGAACTCGGCGGTGGCGTATTGACAGAGTGCGTGGTCGAAGTCATGCTGAGGATGTACGTTAAGCAATATCGTTTAATGGTTGGCAGCACTATATATTGTGATGACTCGATATCTCTAAAGTAGGTATACCTATATACCTACTGGTATTATGACTGTATGCCAAATAATATAATTTTACGATAAGCCGGGATTGTGACCGTTATTTTGAGTGGGCAAAACATTTTGTCACCGGAAGAGTCATTATATTTTAATAGGAGTCGTTTCCAATTATTATTCAACACCACTCCCACGGAACGGCGGAAAATGGGCAAACATTCATATTGTATTTGACCGTTCACCGTTGGGTCGGAGATAAGTTTCACGATGGTTGAGTTTGGAATCTATAGGACCTATTGAAAACACATTTGAAAAAAAAAATAAAACGTTAGACAATATGTATATGTTATATAGTTTCAAAATAACTACTTTTATTGTAGTTTGCAATTTTTAAATTGTGCATATTTATTTTTTATTTTTTTAATAGTATTTATTATGTTTAATACATTCGTGTACAAATGCATGTACAATCTATTCGGTGTATTTTTTTTCTTACGAAAATTAACTAAAAACTAAAATTCTAACAATATTATGAATATTAATTAACTAAATTATATTTAGTGTTTACTAAAGCTATAAAAATAAAAACAAAATCATACAATTAACAATTTTCTGAAAAATGCATGTATTTTATCTAAATTGTAACTATTAACTTTAATATTGTATACCATTTAATTGTATTATCTACGTCAGGGGTCTCCAACCTTTTTTACGGAAGGCCAAATTTTAAATTCACTTTGGAATCGCGAGCCAAAATTATTTAGGGATGCATTTACACTGCGAGCCGTAGGTCGGAGACCTCTGATCTACGTTAAAGAGATAAATACATTCAATAGTTAATTAGAATTAAACTTTTCCATTTATTTGTATTTCACATGTTATAAATTTTATTATTTAGTTTCTGTACATCCACCAATATATATTATAATATTGTATTTGATTATGTGTATACAAACCTAAATATTGTTTTTTTCCATGTATATAAATATTACAAATATTATGGTGATTATACACTTGACCTACACATTGAAATTATCATGAATCTGTCCGTCAAGCTCGACATTTAACGTGCAAATAAAAGTTGAAATATAGGTCATGGGACGTATTATTGTTAGAAAGTATTTGACAAAAGCTTTCCCGTAGCAATAACTGCAGTGTTCGTTTCGAACGCATTTCTATACAATATCTACAATTCCAATGCCTAATACTCAATATTATCTACACAACTAAAACATAATATATTAATAATTGTACTTATAACCGTGTGAGTTCCAACATATTTATGACTGAAAAGACGTTGTGGGCAGAGACCGAGTTCAATTATTAATACTAAATTTTCCCTCATTTTATCGCATTTAAACAACCTTCGTTGAGTCCCTATTTCTTTCGGCATAATCCTAAAAATAATATACGATAATTATAAACTCTGTATATATATAATATAATAATATATATGTTCAATTTCTATAGTTACTACTATATACTATATACATAGTTTTTACTATGGTATTATTATGATAAGTAATAAGTATTATATGGTAATTTGTCTTATATAGACAAGTTACTATGGTATAGAATTCGTTTTTAGTCAATAAATGTTTTTTTATGTAGGTATTATATGTTCACGCCACTTTTCAAACGTAAATTAAATAAGATTGTTTGAACTAAATGTAAAACAAAACTAACATGATAAATGGTTAAATTACATTTGCTTTTTGTTTGATAAGTCAAATAATGTTAGTTTTTTACATGCATTTTGTTTCTTCAAAGTTTGTTTTCCTACACACCTGACAATTTAATATTTTAGACCCAACATATGTATATTATCTTAGGTTATTAATTTTGTTAGTTGAAAATGTATTACAGTTATTATATAGTATATATACCAGTATGACTTACATATATATAACACTATGCGTATTCGTAAAAAATTATATAAAAATGACTATTAAAATGATTGGAGCTCAGTTACATAGATAAACTTTTCGAGGAGAAGATGTAGTCCTCACGCATTTTCAGACATTATTTATAAATTTATATAAACCCGTTTAATTAGGTTAAATTTAATCCCTTTCCACAATAAATGTCCTAAATAAGATAAATAATATATCTTATAAGACGATTCTTAAGCGTGGTCACTATAGTCACAGAATGCGAAGATTAATTGAAATAATATTTATCATGACAAACGACGTGATTATTTTTATTGCGTTTGTTATATGAATTTTTATATTTTCCATACATACATGATCAATTTTCCTCAAAATGTATGTCAATCAATGTGAAAATCTGATATACCTTTACGGATGTTAAATCATCATTTAGAAATGTTTTTGGAAAAATATGCTTCCTGACCAGTTTACAATTCGCAAAAGTTATGTTTCTACAATTTATGAAAATGCTAATTCTCGATCGGAAATTGACGATGGGCTAACTTGGGTTGCAAGAGATGAGATCATGGACGTTGATGGTCGATATACTTGCAAGGTTATAGTTGGTCTTCTCCACGAAGATAATTATTCAAAGTCGTAAATAATGAATAACGTGTAAAGATCTTGAGAAATTCATTTCCAAACTATTAGTAAAATATTTAACGATACAATGCACTTATTATGGCCATTAGATTAGTATGTCCTACTAGTTAGTAGACTAAAAGTCCTAAGAATAATAATAAATTTATTTTTGCATATATTTGCATATTTTACAATTTGTTATTGCATATTATAAATCCTGTGGCATGGCATGGCGTAGTGGTTAGCCGCACTCGCTAATTAGTGCTGCGGTTAAGCATCGTCCGGCGTCGTTAAAACCGGATGGGTGACCATACGGGTTTTAGCGACGTTAACCATACCACATATATATACACATGTCCCAAAAACCCACATCAAATCCAACATCCAATGGCTGAAACATAAATACATTTTGATTTTGAACTATTTTTTACAGAATCCGTTACAAAGGTAAACTGGAATAATGTACAAATAAATAATAATTAGAATATGATTAATATAAATAATGATTATTATACTACTTGTTTAAAATTTATAAAATATAGTATACACTATATCTACCGAAAAGTAGCATTTATATTTATTAACAAATAATATAAACCTATACATATGTAAAGCATTAAAAGTTCTATCTAAATTTTGTTAATGATATGAATTTCCGTTCAAATCTATAAGTATAAGCCATGTTCCTGTTCATGTGGCTTTTTAACTTGCGTATAAACGAATTTCGAGACGCATTGGGTTCACTTTTTTCGATTTAACATCATAAACACGTATATATGCAAATCTACCTGGACTCTGACCTTTTTTTGTGTGTGTATTTTATCGGCATGTAGATATGAATTGTTCCGAGGCTATATTTAATTGTTTAGAAAACACTGACAAGCTCAATTTATACAAATAATTGCGTTATATATATATATATATATATATATATATATAATATATAATTTATGCTACAATAAGAAATTTCTTATCGATACCTATGCGATAAACGTGTTAAAATCCACCAGACGCCGAACGCGCGCCGATTGTCGGCTCATCACTATTCACTCATCAGTGTAATGCGATTGAATAATTGTGCGCGTTTGTGCAAAGTTTTAATTTAATATCTTATATCTGTATAATACAGAATGCAATATTTATATAAACGAAATGTTGCTAATATCCGGAGAATATTAAAAACTATGCCCGGCCAAGACTGTCCCGTGCGAAGCCGGGTAACTCAGCTAGTATACTACATATATATGCGTTGTCATGACACCGGGTACATGTAATACTAGGAACATGATATCGTAAAAAAGTTAGGAATTATTAATTTTTTCGATTTAGAAAACAACTGAAACACGTTTTTCTCCCCGCGGTGCTCGTCCAAAGACTCTGCGGGCTCGCTTGCGCTATTAACGAGAACGATTTATTTCGTTAATCCCGTTGGAACCGCTTAACACGAAATGCACGTACGCGCGCGCGCGTGTGTATGTGTGTGTGTGTGTGTGTGTGTGTGTGTGTGTGTGTGTGTGTGTGTGTGTGTGTGTGTGTGTGTGTATGTGTGTGTGTGTGTATGTACATATTTGTACTTGCGGGTTCGTCTACAGATGTACACATACTACACAACATCATGTCATAACACCAAGTGGATTACGGGCCGTAACGCGCGCGCACACGGAGCTACATGGACCGCCGGCCGCCGTAATTTTTTAGACTACCGCGACCGTGTCAAAGTTCAAGCACCTGTTTCGCCGTGTAACAAATGGTCATTACGCCGCACGGTTTCTTTTTATCGTCCGCGTGCGCACGCCGTCGTCGTTTGTATAATCACACCTCGGGCGATCCGTTGCCGCCGTATTTTGAAAACGAAACGTGAAGAGAACAAAAAATAATAATAATAATAATAAATAACATAAAACCAAAACGAGGGTCCCGTTCGTATTACAGCATTAAATATTATAGTTGTATATTATAATATATACTAATCGTCGGTCGTCGTGATGATAATAATAATAATAATAATAATAATAGTAATAATAGTAATAATATTTTAATTGACGACAATCGTCGGCGTGCCAACTCGTTTTCGGTTATCGTGCGCAAACATAGAGTAGGTATATATGTATATAGGCCACATATCGTTTTTATTATATGTGATACAATTTTATCATATTATTATAGTTATATTATTTTGTTGGGCGGGCGAGTTTAACGCGCGCGAAAGTTGCACGCGCGATTCGACGCAGAACCGTAGTTTGTGTAAACACACATAAAGATTGTTTCCGCGTACGGTTTATAAATCAAACAATGTACGTGAATGTGATTAACAAAACAGAATCGATGACAACACCGCAATCGACACATGAAAAACATGAAACCAACTACAATATAAATCGTATTTAATTGAATTGTAATTTATCGTGTATTCAAACAATCAAATTACTGTTTTTGTAAACATGTAGATAGTAGAAATAAATTTAAATACTCATTATCAAAATTACCTACTCATTTCATTTATATCATTTTAAGCATAAAATATTTTTCCCTTCGATTTCTTATACGTTTAAATTTGAAACGACACCAAAACATTTCTCTCGTTAGTAAATAGTGTTGTAAAAAAATGTAATTAATTTTTTAAAAAATGATTTCAGAAATTAAAATATTTTTGCACAAGATAATTTTTCTACAGTTCAAACAGTGTTCACTGAGTTTGTATAATTTTGTTGTCACGTACAATGTTTACACACCTGGCGTTAAAACAACATATTTTATAATATAATATAAATATAGTATATGACACTGTAGTACCATGATGGGCGTACTTATTTTCAGGTATCGAACGCAACAACACAGCACGTGCTATATGGTTATATTACTATTACAATAAAATACAGGTGACTTTAACGCCCGAGTTTGCAGGAAAGTACGACGAGTCGTTTGTGTAAACGGTGGTATGGATTATATATACGATGGAAACTTTTATAGCATCACTAATCACGATGATTTGTTTACGCCCTCGTTTTTTAAACATAAATCAAACATGTTGTTTACGAAACCGATTCTAACACCAAACTATACTTATAGGAGTAAATATAAAAACATGTAAAATAATAATTTAACCGAACGCATAAACATTATTAATAAATCATGCAAAATTTAATGCCAACAGATTTATTTACAAGCCACGAAATTAAAATATGATATTGATTTTAAATATCAATCGTGTTTACTCAAATATTGCTAATGCAGTGTGTTCCGTATTATACAGAATATATTATTATTCATAACTATTTGTTTATTAAAGACATTTAAACATGAATAGAATTGCTTGTTTTAAACTTTTAATCAAGGACCAATTCATATTATTTAAAATAAAAGTTATTAAATTTTCATGGATAAAATGTAATAACTTTTTTTGAAATAATATGAGAATTTGTATTTATTTTAAAATGTACAATAAGCAACCCTATTCACGTTTAAATTTATTTTACAAAACAAACAATTTTGTTCTTTTATTTCCCATTCGTTTGAACTTTAAGTGACCGTATACAACTTTTCGTATTATAAAACGATAACCAATTCCTAAAATAGGATCTCATAATTGTAAATATTTTTGGAAAAATTATTTTTTCTAGTTTAAATATTATTTTTCTCTATAATTCAATGTTACATGTTATGACACATATAGTTTTAACAAACATGTCGATAACATCATCTGTAATAATATTTTCGTTTATATTTGTCTATGGTGTACGTATAACGGTTTTTGCCAAACGTTTAATGGACAAAAGATTATTCCATATATTACACATATATTATGGCAATTTACATTTTTCTTCAATCTGCACAAATATACGTGTACCTATTTTGTACTAGGACGATACGAAAAAGTTTCGTAACATCGTGTATAAAAATAATGCATAAATAAATATTTCTAGTACATACGTTTTTGCATATTTCAATTTTTTTTGTTCGGGTTTAAGAGAACAGCTCATGCGTTTTAAGGGCACAGCTGGAATTTCTCGAGCATTGTTTACTTTATACTTTGAATAGTCGAAAAATAAAATTCATGATGTTTAGTATATTCATAATATGTTGTATATGTATATTAAGTTTTTGTTCCGTATAAATAAAATTACTCTTATATAGTCTTACTGAAAGTTATATGTTAGATATGGAATGATTTTAATCGTTTAATCATAAATAAATTATACCTAAGTTTTTATCATTCTTAATTTTAACAGTTATTGTTTTTATTCACTTTGTTTGATATAAATTGGTAACTGATATGAAAAAAAAAAATCATAACAACGGTTTCTTTGGCAATACCCAAATCGAATCGCGCTTTTTATATACTTTAAATTAAAATGATTGAATTGCACTCGGGTAAAATACAGCTAATGTTCGAATATTTAAGTAAAAAACAACTTTTTTAGAATTATATCTTTTCAATAAATCATATAATAATTTATTTTTAACGACTAATCATACGCGAAATATATATTATAATGTTTTTAGTGTACTTCAACAAAAAATGTGATTATAGCTAAAACTTATGAAAATAATATATATTATATATTTTATTCTTTTTTCTATGCACTATTATATCTTGTAAAAAATAATCATACATTAATTTACTTTTTTGTACATTTTTCTTGAACCTGTTTTTAAACCGATTGCAATTCGACCATTACATGTTTATGACTAAAGTGCAATATTCTACTAAAATAAGTGCATTTCGGCCTTACCCAGTAAAATTATTTATTAAAATTCGTAACATTATTAATAAATAGTACCTAATGTATTTTTTTCTCACTCCGGGGGACACAACTTACACATAGCAGTTATTATTCTAATGCGAGTCGTTTAGATTGCATATTACATATATATATATACAGGGCTTATAAATCCCAGTCCTAATTATGACCGTACGTACGCACAGGTATAAATATACATTATACGTTAGGATCCAAGCAATGCGCGCGTAAACGACCTGGGCATGAATGTGTAAGTACACGTGTCTTGAGGCTTTCCAATGGATTGCACATAAATTAACAATGATAATGGTAATAAAAACGGCAGCTCGACGGTGAAAAAAAAAAAACGTTGGAACAAAAAAAAAAATGATGATAAAAGATTTGCCGCATATTATTATTATTATTATTATTATTATTATTATTATTATTATTGTTGTTATTATTACTATTATAACCTTATGGCGGCTTCACGAAGGTTTTTACATTATTTTATTTATATATTTTTTCCCATACCATTACATGACGGTTACAGCGGTAGTTAAGTCTTATCGCGTTGTGTGTTTGTACTATTATTTCGCGTGTCCGACGTGCACGCGCTCGTGACACTGTCCGCGAGACCATTTGCAGGTCGGCCCACGCGCCGTGGCCGGGAGGTGCCGAAAAACACGAATATATAATATTATTATATTATTGTAATTTTTCGCGAAGGCGTTTGTGCCAGACCGTATCGCGGCCCATTATCTCCGCACATTTTCCTCCTTTCCGGGGACGAGTCTATAAAGCATAGTTATACATCTCGGTATATATTATAATAACACGGTGTAGGTTTAGTGTGTACGGTGCGCGGAGTTGGTCGCGACAAACGCGAGACAACTGCGACACCGGCGGCGGTAGATTAGGTAAACGTAATGATCATTTCAAAACGTGTAAAATATTTGCACTTCTTTGTCGGCGGACCGCGTTTTTATGCATTCTATTCGTCGACCGGCACACACGAACGGGGCATAATATACATAATAATGATGATAATATCCACAACAATATAATACGTATTATGAATCGTACGGATACGACGTGCGAAATAGGTACGGCGAATATTATATGCATTGTGCTGTTTTACGATGGCGGCAAAATAATATTATTATATATTATGTACAGCCCGGCCCGTCCGAGTAAAATATTGTATTTTATGCACGTGACGACAAGTTTTTTTCTTCTCTTTAGAATAAAAAATTAAAGAAACTTTCCATCCGTTCCTTTTACGGACAAAATATAATAAAATAATACTAATAATAATAATAATAATAATAATAATAATAATAATAATAATAATAATAATAATATCGTTCCCCGTCCTTGTCGTCACCGCGACTTGCTTCCTGTACATATACTTATATATATTATGCTATACATGACACGACGACGTGATAATCCATTCTATTGCGTGGGTGACACTGATCTATATAATAAATATAATAAATGTGCACGAACGTGTAATATATCTGCAAGTATTATACGGACGCAAATACACATACACACGTGCGTATCTACCAAAGTGTGCGTGTTTATATTATTGAAGTGTTCGGTGCGGTATAGGTTTATTTTTTTTTTACACGCGCGTGCAGTTCTCGCCGACTTGCAATAAAATGCACTCGTATGTAATAATAATAAAAATAATAATAATAATAATAGTTATAATATGCTTGCGGAGAGATAGTCCGCGCGCCGAATGCACTTCGACTGCAGTCGCGTTTTTCTCCTACGCGTCGTCGCTGCGGTGACCATTATTTGTGAGCGATTAGCATTTTTGCGAATCGTCAGCGATTCACCTTGACCGCGTCGACCGACAATAAATCGCGTGCCCGGCACACGCGTCACACAATAATGTCCTTACATTATATTATATGCCAACCGCATAGACAATAATACGTGTGCTCGTAAAATACATTGGTATATAGGCTCGGGGTGAGTGGGATAGATGCATTTTTCCATCGTGTTGCAAAAAATGGCCGCGATTATTTTCGTGAAACGTTCGAAGTATATACATACATAAAATATATTATAATTTACGTCATGTTATAGTACATGAAAAAAATTGACTAAACCGTATTATACATAAGCCGAAAGATCGGGTTTTTGAAAACGATTAAGGAGAAGATGAAAAATCAATGTGTGCACACAACAACTTAGTCGCAGAAATACGCAGTGTGCCACTGGTCTATATAAATAAAGATGGGCACTGGATGAGCCGGAAAAGTGGAATATATTAGATATTTTATTTGGTTGTATCATGAATGATTTTGGAGACATACGTACTTGATAACATTTCTCGTGTCCCAACGATTTTGCGTCGGTCAGTTTTCATTGTGACACGGTAAAAATATATGCTTGAACCCATAATAGTATACTCAGAGTGATTGAAGTGCTACAATGTATATTATCGTTCAAACGTATAGGATTTGCACAATCGTCGATACATCAAAAATATTAATGAGTTTTACTTCGACTGAGCGCATGACGCGTCGTCGTCGGGAGATTTACATTTGAAATCAGTCAAAACTGTCGAAACAGCAATAATTTTAAACAGGCCGCGGAGTCGGGTGTGCGTTTTTCGTACGTTGTTAACACAACATCGAACGCCCTCGCTCTCCGACTCGTTGGTCAACCCAGAACAGCAATTGAAGAAATCACGATTTTTATTTATTAATTTCTTTTTTCTTCTTTCTTGAGTCGTGCCTGACAGATAACCGTAAAACCACCACGCGCATTCTATACGCAATATCTCACTTCAAAATCTCGTTTGAAATCGTTGGAATTATAAGAATTACTACAACGTGACAAAGAAATTTATCGAAAAATTACCCTGTAAAAACGTTACGCAATTCTTGTGAACAATAACAGAATAATCATGCGCATACCGTCCCGCAGATGTATCATTTAAATGTTTTACATCTATTACATTTTTTAACAACAAATAAATCTTGTTTTTGTTTTGGAATCGACTTTTCGGACCAAATACTATTACGCGTAATATACGCGTTCACATTTTAACTTAACTTACTACCTATATATCTTGTGTACGACTCACGTTTATAGAATCTGAAGATATATCAATAAAAAAAACTTAAGCGAAGAATATTATTTGCATATATGTTTGTACGTAGATTTAATTAGGATATTTTAATTTTCAAACGAGTTGTATAATAATTATAATGATAATTTATTGAATGTAAATTCTAGGTAATATGATTTTGATAAAAATAATATAACTCTATGAGTAGGTATGTAAAATGTAAAAATTTAAGGAAACTCGAAAATAGTTAAAAGTTTAAGTATAGTAAAAACTTAATATGTGCAAAACTTAGTATAATATTATATTATTAGATAATATGTTTCTTTACTCTAGTATTAATAACACAACATTGGTTCTATTGAATGACGTAGAAAACATATACAGGTATCAAAATATCCATAGCAAATTTTTGAGTGTGCAATAATTATACATAATAATTAAGGTACATTCAGAGATTTTATTTTGAAAAGAAGATTTATGACTCAGTGTTTCGTTTTTTTTTCATCGGCTGGAGTAATTTTTCAATAATTGTAAAAAAAAAATATTTAAATATTTATAAATCGGTGAATGCGAAAAATATCTTTCGACCGATGTAAATTAAGGCTGTTCAGAATTGCAAATATCATTTAATTGTCAAAATCTTACATCGGGAAAAATCTAAATATTGCAGTTATCAGGCGTTTAGGTAGTTTTGAACAAAATACGCTTCCATTCAATTTGCGCTTCTAAACCCCTTAACAGCTCTTAACGCATTAATTGTTTGAGACTTTGAATGCATCCCGTATCGTATGACACGTATGTCTTGTATTACGACGAATGTATAATATCACTATATCCTCTCCAAAAGCATATATTTAATGGTATTATTATTTTTCTTCCGTCCGGAGATTCATGCATTATCGATCAGCCTTGAAAACGGGATTTACTGAATGTTTTCATGCCTCGCAATTCGTGGTACATTATATTATTATTCCGCGGATATAATATCGTCTGCATTTTTACGGCATTACACGTCGGTCTGCGTGTGCACTCGGACAACCGCGATCCTATTGATCTTCCTCGTGAAGTTTATTTTAATAAAAATACGTATGTATATATTACTCTACGCGTTTTAGCGTGTGCCATTACGTGCACGACTCACGCCTCACATGGTCCGCAACGACGATGGTTTGCGGGCGCAGGCTTTTAATGTTAGTACATAAAAAATGAAACAATATTCACACGTGCGGCTATTCAGTCAACGACCTCGACAAAAAAAAAAAAATTAAAAAATAGACACCACGAGAGTGAGAGAGATCCATGAATTTACTGAAAATAACTACCATTAAAATACTATATGTACTAGTTCGATAAAGATTATATATTCACCATGTTTTAAAAGAAACATAATATTACATCATATATATATATATATATATAATTAATATTGTTTTTTCTCCTTCAACCTCTTGAATTAGCTAAAAAGGTCTTCATTTATCTTGATTTCTTTATGTTATATCATGAATGTTTCAGGGGCACAATGTATTTTTCATATTATAAATAATAGTTTAGTTTTAAAATGTTTATTCTCCG
Organism: Chaitophorus viminalis; assembly: GCA_025469195.1. NCBI lineage: Eukaryota > Metazoa > Arthropoda > Insecta > Hemiptera > Aphididae > Chaitophorus > Chaitophorus viminalis. Next base: position 24,242 of record JAIPRK010001542.1, read on the forward strand.
TTTATAAAGTAAGATTTCTTAATTTGTCTATTTATATAATTTTTTATTTTTATTTTTTTTTTTTTGGTAATTACTATTGTTAAAGGGCTTCGGTCCGTTAAATTAAGCTAAATAATGTGTATTCATTGTTGGTTTAAAAATAAAATAAAAATATTGTATTCGGTATATGTACAAATTATGAATGTTGCCCAAAGTAATAAATTAGCCATAAACGTATAATAGGAAACAAGTACGGGCACCGTCCACAAATTTTATATAATATACTCTATATTTATATATATTCTACATAATACAATTTATTTTGTACTTGGTTAGATTCGCCATAGTTTTCCACTAAGCGTGCGGGTACGTTACACTCGTATACGTCATAATATTGTAATCGCATTCCATTCCAGATATTATTATTAAACGTTTAACCATTTATCGTTTTCTTTTTTCTTTCAACTTCTTATAAAAATATCGTATCGTACGTCACCGTACACGGTTACTTCGAACCGGTAATTTTTACACACATTTCATATGCACGCGAGTAAATTAATTTATGATGGCGGGGCTAAATTTATACATATAATATTATATCCATATAAACGGATGGTCGCTGCGAATTTGCGCAGTTCAACCTCGTAGAATTGCGTCCGTTTTGTCAAAACGTTTTATTAAAAAATATTTCGTGCGCGCACATTATAAAGCGTCATTATGCGTTATGTAAATAACACGGTGAAGTATATTACACTGCAACTGTGCATCGTAATAATACGATATGTTATTAATTATTATTATTATTATACACCACTCCTTTACGATCAAATGCGTGGAACGTTTTCGGATTGCACTGAAATTTATTATAATAATAGGTTAGTAACATGTCGAGGAAGCATTAAGCAGAGAACCATTAAATGCATCCTCCAACTGGCCAATTTTTATGTACGAAATGCATAATTCGTAATCGAATTTAGCGAAAAAAAGAATATTTTACCGCAAATTAACCTACAATCGTAAACGTTAAAAACTGCATTACCAATAGTATTTTATTTTGATAACTAAATGCATCGTAATATATGTGGCATACGAATGTCTATTATAATATTAAAATACCCACTTGGCTCAAAACGTTTATTAAATTAAAAAAAAAATCCACAAACGATATCAATTATGTATTGAAAAAAAAAACCAATTAGCATTATTTATTTAAACGCAGTTATTTTAGTGTAATAAAATTGCATAGCTCCAAATGTCAATATACTGGGCCAAAAATGATTATGCATTTCGGTGTAGTTTTTCTAAATATTGGTCACCTACTAGTATGTTTATGATTTGGTTTATCCTCGATTAAATCTTAAATGGAACAAATTTTTGTATATTTTTGCATATTTTGGAAATAATGCAATTTATGTAGTTGCATAGGTATTTAAATTTTTTGAAAGTCTAATGAATTTGAAGTAACATTAATTACTTAATAAATGTTACTGTCTTTTTTTGCATTTTTATCAACTTAAAAATATAATAATATAACTTAGTTACTATTTTTTTTTTTTGTTCAAATAAGAACTTAAAACAAAGTTATACACGGATTAACAATATAAATAATTATTATTGTGAGACAGTACAATCAAAGCTTTAATCAATATAAATTAATTCTTCTTTTGCTTGTTGTTGGTACTTATATGGAAATTTAAATAACGTATTACTATAATTACAGCATATAATATTTAATGTAACACTAATAGCAGATAATATTAATAATAATAAATAATGATTCCTAATAATTAGTTACAAATTTTAAGTAAGCATATTTTTATTTTTTTTTTTCGCATCATTTTATATGCATTTTTCTCAATTGTTTATTGTATAATATAGGATAGTTAATACATTATATACATTTACTAGTAATTATTGTATTTATTTTGATTATCAACTCCATTCAAATAAATATTTCTATTTTTAACATTTTCGAAAAAAAAATAATGTTTTGGGTATAGAAAAATATCAAATGAATTTTATTTTTAAATATATTCATTCATTATATAAAAGTTCCGAAAAATAGTCTTTACATTATAAATGTATAATACAATATACTATAGTAAAGTTCTTGAATTATTTCGAGTTTGAATTTTTTTGAATTAAAGTTTAAATATAGTGTTCGTCTGTTCACTGCAACTTTCCTGGTTCTATTATTTAATAATTTAAATCTAATATGGTAAAGTTACAAATTTAATATCAATTTCCGTTTACGATGTTATTATGTATGTAATAAAGTATATATATTGACTGTTTTCTCGCCCCTGTGTTGCGAACAACGGTTATACTTCTCATACGCTGTACAATAACATATACCTATGATATGTATTTTATAGGTATTCGATAGAACTTAATAATCCCACCGAACGTCCAAAACGGGTGAATCCGATACAAGTTTTTAACTTATTTATTTTTTCCCCATCAGATATAAATGGCGTCCACACATCGACTGGTACAGTGGGCCGCGTTGCGGTGTTGCGCGAAAATAGCGTGTCTCGTACACATAATACGAGTACAAACCGTTTTCAGATATCGCGAGACTTGGCGGATAAAACCAGAAGCGCGTGGAATAGCTGGTTGCAGTGTACTGTTATAGTATACAAACGTCGAATCGATAACAGCACTATTTAATGTGTTGCAGTGCTCTTGTGTGTATGTATTATAAACATGGTGAACGCGCGTATTTTATTAATAATGCATTCGTACTAACCATAATACGCATTTCTAAACGCATCAACACGTTTTCATTCCCCGCTCGAAGAGATAGACATCTCTCCGCTGTCCGTGATCATATATAATATTATGTACACAGTTACACCACCTGACACCCCGGCGCGCTGTGTATACACTTCGGAACGATCGCGTATAAAACGCTCTGAGACGTCAATATTGCTGAGAGATAGAAAAACCAATATAAATGTTAATCCACCGGTAAATTAAAATGTGCATAGTCATTGAATTACACGCGTCGTAAAATCGCTCTACCACTTCTATGACGTTTCTGTGTGCTGCAATATTATACGTGCGATCCGATGAATTTTCGAGTCAAACTGCATAATCGGAATGAAGAAATAACATAAAATAGAATAACATTTTCAAAGCCGTACATCGGGCGTATTCATTAACATGTAAATTTATAATATGTTCATGTGCACGATGAAAAAACATTAATCAATGGCAAATTATAATCGCATAAGTTAGTCAGCGTACCTTATTGAAAAAACACTTTTAATATTATAATCTGGAAGTAGACTATCCATATTAAATATTATATTCGTACAAATGCCAATCGAATGCGAGCGACCAAGAGAGTATTTGCATCACTTTGCCGTTCGTAAACAAAATTTTATACATATATTTACAAATAGTTATGGTAATCGGATTCACACATTAATTGAATAAATTAAACGAATCACTGTTAAAATGTATTTGTTGTATAAAATATAATCGTCAGGCGGTGAAATGTTAACGACCTTAACGAAAAATGTATAAAACAAGACCGGCAACGAATGACAATCATAGTGTAGTTATATAAATAACTAAGTGCATGCTTTGTTTACAGGCTCTTTATACTATTACTTCTTAACCTCTTACGCAATGATTTTAAAATACGTTTGTAAGTTGTGCTACAAAGGTGAGAGAAGACTTATAACTTAATAACATAATACCATAATGAAGTATTGTTTGATTGCATTATTCATATGCGGTTGTATATTCAAATGTTGTTATTGCATGGTTAAATTAAACAATTTTTATTTTAACTTATTGACTTGGCTGAATAGTCAATTTACCATTTAACGTTTAGAATCGCACTGTGTATTACTTGTTTTTTTTTCCTAGATCATTTTAAAAGCGATCAATTGAGTTATTTTAGATAACACAAAAGCCACTTCAATGGAAGTACGACTTCATCAAATTATGTAACAATATATACTATGTGAATATATGTTATATATTGTAATACGATTATCAAACAGTATATAGGAACTTTGGGCCGTTCAAATAATATAGTTCTAGGCGCCTAGGGAATCGAAGAAAGCAAAAAAGTTAAGATAATGATATAATAACTTAACACAAATTTGATATTTGTATTTAACAAAATAACTATTATTATTTAGCATCAACGTTTGAAATGGAAGATGTAGTTAATTATAGTTAAATTAAGAGTTATTACAGCAGTTATTTTTTATACAAACGTACTCGTATACACTACATTACAGGACTTTTTTTCCAGAAGATCTGAAGCATCTAGAATCTCATTTTAAAAAGAATTAAGAAACCACTGATTGGACGGCTTCGAGACAGTGTGAAGAGAATTCATATGAATGTGGAGGAATTTGCGGATAAAAGTTTAATCTTACCGGGCCGGTAACCGTCTATCGGGATATGGATAGTATAATAAGAATGGGATAAGAATATATTTCGCTCGCGTTCTAGGCGATGCACTCTGGGTGAAATTTTTTTTGTAGGATTGGGGTTTTACTGCGATACAAAAGACTATCCTTGAAACGGTTTGGCTTTTTCAACTCATGATTGAAAAAAAAGTCTATTCGAGAAGTCTGTATTAGAGAATACGATCCACAATGTACCTATATGGCTATATACAACATACAATTTAATTTCGTTGTAATTATTCTGCAGTAAAATCGATCAAAATATTATAGGGATTTAACTTATCAGCGCTTTTTTTATAGTGCCTATATACTATTATGGTATTATACTGTAGACAACTCTATAGATACCGTGTAACCATATAGATACCGTATGGTTTAAACCATGTTTCGGATATACAAACATTCTAATAGTGTTGCTTATGTGTGTGTGGGTGTAAGCGTGCACAATGAACGTGCGTAAACAACGCACTAAATACGGTGGCGTAGTATTCACTATACTTTGCACTATAGCTCCGCGGTGTTCGATGGAAAACGCGCGTAAGACGACCGTCGATAATTTTATTTTTTTTTTTTCACGTTTTTGCGAAACGAGCGCGAGTGTGTCGACGAGCGGATCTCGGGGCTGCGGTCCGTGAAATTCGGTCTCGATATTATTATTATTGTTATTATTATATACTATCGTTGTTATTGTCGAGGCGACCGTGTCAACTCCGCCGCCGTCGCATTCGATTCGTCATACACGCGTAACACCGGGCGTATATTATAGTACATAGTGCTGCCGTATAGTCGTCGGTCTCGGTCCAGGACCCCCGCGATAGCCGATTTCGACACTGCCACACCGCCGTCTCCGATTTCCGCCGACGAGAGTAAAAGTGTTTGTCGGGTGAAAAAAAAAAAACAGCATTACCGTATTATTATTATTATTATTATTATTATTATTATTATTATTACCGACCTGTCTTTGTATGCCGTGTTGACGTAGTCGCTGAAATTCACAGCAATACACGGCTCTTTGCCCATATATATAGTGTGTAAATGACGATTGACGTGTGTACCACGAGGACTTGTCCATCTAATTCTAATGTCTCCCGAGCAATGGAATCCTATTTTTTTTTCTTTTTAATAACTCATGCGAATAAGATTAATATTACAATGATAATTAAAATACTGTTTCAGGTGGAAACAATTTTAAACTTTTGTGTTCTGTAACTTTTAGATTTTGACGAGTGAAACGAGAAATTTGTTTAAAATGTTGGGTTTTACTATGACGTTAATTTACTTATTATTTATGTAATTTACTTATTTATTTTATTTTTTGTGCCTGTGTACACGATGTCTACAGATCGCTCCGATTATTATAAATACATAAGAGGTTTCTGATACCATATTGTTTCTGGTTGGTACTTCGGGGAGGTCAATTTTTTGAATTTCTCAACAGTTTTTTAAATAATTTAAGAAAAATACAGAAGAAATGTCAACTGAGATCCAGTTATAAACCCAACACTGTAGTATATTGTCACACACAATTATAGACTATGTAGAAAACTTATATTTGCATTTTATAGACATTTCCGAACTTACGAAATATTTTAATAACATTTTGTGTTCTTTAAGTATAAGCATTTACAGTTTTCGATTGAAAGTTAAACCGATAACTTATTAAGAAATTTGGTTCTGCTACTATATCAACCATTTTAAGAAATATAATCTGATCAGCTCGTCTGCTTTCACAGTTTTTCGAGAGCAATGGTACATTGGTTTAAAATTTATAAGGCAAAAATACAGTATAGTATAGGTATTATTTAACAAACATTCTATCTGACCAGACTATGGAATCTCACCCGACGTAGAAGTTTTAACAGATATTTTATTTTATTATGATAAAAAAATAAAACTTATTCCAAGCAGATATTCTACAAAAAGCAGTTTTTTTTTTCATCGTCAATCATTATAAATGAAATTCAGGAGAAAATATTGTAAAAACTGATATGGCAATGGCATTATCGTTACGTTGGCGTTAAAGTCACTCAGTTTAAACTGTTAACACAGTAATTGTATGTATTATTTTATTGTTCTATTTGTATCCGTTGTACCTATTGGCCGGCCATCTATGTACTCGTACTCAATTCGAAACAGGAGAACACAAGATGCAAATAAAGCAACTGATTGTAAAATATCTTGTACCCGTACTTTTAGTGATTTATTTACAATCAATCCACTACTTGTACATAATAACACAATTATAGCATTGAACGAACAGAACAAAAATTGAAGTCTGCAAACACAACACAACAATAATGCAATTCATTATCTTACGAGGCCCACTATATAACGTCTTGGCCGTCGTTAAAATACGCTACAGTATTAAATGAGATTGTACTACTGCGCGTTGCCCGCCTACATAGGACGTTGTAGTCATAATACAATTTTATTTATTTTTATTTTTTTGTTATAAAATGTCCTATTTTCTACTTTTCCCGTAGTATATTATGCGTAATAATATATCGCATTACGTACGGGTGCCGCGATAACAATAATACGCGTGAGCGTGTGTTTCCGCCACTTACGGCGCTCGTATTTTTTTGCGCGCTGTCGATCACATAATACCATCACGGTACAATACAATATAGCATTATTATGTATAACCATCGGATTTTATGCCAAAAAAAAAGAATAAAATGATCGCTGCAATATGCCCTAAAAACATGAAAAACAGCAAGAAAAAAATAGAAAAATCATTATTATTTATAATGAACTAAATTTTTTCTTCCGTCAACGATTTTAAAAATGGGCGAAACTCCAAGGTCGTATGAGAAACAAGTGATCGGTAAACAATATTGTTTTGATGGTAATTTAAGCTTGAAACTAATGAATGGTACATTGATCTCAGAAAAAATCACGAATCTCATCGAAAGAGAGAGGTTAGGTGGATTCGTTTATATTTCTTAAGATGGTTGATATATCATAGCAGAACTAGATTTATAAATAAAGTAGATTTAAATTTAAATTGCAAAACTTAGTTACTACGATTATAATTTATATAATATCAACCAAATAACTAATATCGTTTAGGTATAATCAATATTTATTAAAGTACACAATGTTTTCAAAAATTTTATTTTCTGACGCTTATATCATTTTCCGTGACTTTCCAATAGAAAATGTTTTATTAGCTATAAAGAAAATCTTTTAAAAGTTCTTGTAAGTACTTATATGTAACATAAATATAATATTTTCAAAAATCTATTTGTAACCTATATAGTCAGATAGCCTGAACAGTGCGTGACGAAGTACCTACTTATAGTGGTGCAGGGTTTAAATGTCGATCTCGGTTAAAATAATTTTGAAAATTTTTTTTCTGTTTTCTCAACTCTTCGGAAATAGTTGAAGAAATCAAAATATATGACCTTCTTCAAAGTACCAATTAGACACCATTTCTTATCAATGTCCTCCCATGATTTCGATGATCAGAGCAATCCTTCTGGTCAAAATCGTAAACACGGTTACAAAAAAAACACATATAGAACCAGTAATGTACATTCCTCGTTTCGCTCAGAATCTAAGGTGTATATTTATCAAACGATTTTTTATAAATTAATATTTTTATAAAAACTAAACAGAAACTACAGGATTTTTTCCAAAAGAGAAGTCACAAAACTTCTCTATGCAATATTTGAAATCGAACTATGACGTTTATTAAAATACAAAATAATTAGGCAAATGTAGTAGGTACCTTTAGAAATGAAACTATGGAACTGTGCTAAACCTAAATTCCTAAAATATGTAAATATGCATAAACATAAACGGTAAACTCAGTAATATAGATTTGAAATCCTCGTCACGTATAAGCCACATATTTTTCAACATACTCTGCTGTATTTCTAGATTAATTAGCAATTATTGCTGTATAGAATCCGAGTCCTCCGTTATACGTGTGTCAACAAAATGTGATCACGATGATGTTTTATTTTTATTACAGTCGCTGTTATACCATACAGCGGCAGTAGCAGCAGCGGTTGTAACAATGATATAATATATTATGGAATGATGACCCAGATCGATCGAGGCGATGATGGGGCGGTGACGACAACACCGCCGTTCTCTCGCCCGGATATCCAATTTGAACGCGGAAAAATTTGGTGATTGTATAAAAACGCGTGCACGTGCCTCTTATACGAAATCGTATTAATATAGAACATCGTCGGCTGTCTATATCAGAGGTACCCAATCGGTGGAGTCCTGAGCAAACAGTCATTGGGCCAGTGGCGTCTACGCAGTCGTCCACGAGAACGTTAACAAGTCATACACCTAGTCATAGTATATAATATTCAACTTACCAATGCACTTAATCATTTTTCTTGTGGTGGAAAAGGCAACGTTGTGTAAAAAAGCTTTTTCCCTTCATGCTGTCCGATCACTTCGCAGCCATTACGTGCGGTAGGTCCCATATCGTATTTATAGATTTCGTATATTGTAAAAATTAAATTTTTTTTAACTAAACAACACTAAAACTTTGTACTTGATAGTAAATATGAAATTGTAACAATTATTATATGATACAATACGCCAAATATTATTTCGGTTTGTCAAGTAAAACAGAAATGATTTGAAATTTCACTTTTGTACTGTAGATCACAATCGATCACTATACAAATACCATAGTTTTTTGATTTATCGGTATCGAAGATGTGGTATAGCAATATCCAAGTACATAATATTAATTTTATAAAACATAGAAATCATAACGGATCGGATTCCCAAAGATCTTTGGATTTCAGAATAAAAACTTTTCGTCAACAGGTCCGAATTTTAGTCTAGGCCTTAGTTTTAGCCCGTTAGGCGGCAAAATTTGAAAGGCGGAAAATTTGTACCTAACAAAAAAGTTAATGTATTTTAAACTTTTTTAGGACACGGTTTAAAAATTGTTCATTCTTATATTTATTTACTCGGTCGTTTTCTACTGTATATTTTGACATTGTATATTTTTATTTTGTATGTTTTATTTAATGATACATTTTATGAAAACATTAATATTCCATACTTTGTGACCATTATATTATAGAAATTAAATATTTAAATATTTAAAATTAAAATAAGTAAATATATCTTTATGTTGTATATTTTGGTAAAATTTGTGTTCATATAGTCACTGAAAGGTGTGTGAATATAAAATCAAAATAAATCGTATTCTTATTAATAAGATATCGAAAAATGTGCAACATAATATATACTTACTTGAAATACAAAACTTACTTCTTACTTGAAACACAAGTCCAATTTCAGTTTTAGTTTGGAATCCGTGGCATTATACTTATATTGAGAACAATTGGTTTATATCTATGGAGTAATAATGTGAGTATATTATAATGATATCGGTGTTGTTGACGAAAGCGCCCGGAAAATATTATACCGTAACACGTAAAGACGAATTTTTTTCTTTCTACCACTGATTGTGTATTTGTGTGTGTGTGTGTGTGTGTGTGTGTGTGTACTGTGTATGTGTGTGTATGTCGTACCTGTAATAATTCCTATACTATAATATTATTATTATTATTATTATTATTATTATTATACAGAGTGCGATCTAGAAAGTTTTGAAACTCTGTCGTGTCGTGCACGCGCCCTGTAAATAGTGGGAATCGCGTATCACGATAAGAACGTGTGCAAACATTATTGGTATACAATGATTTTTGCTTCTATTTTATGAACGTCAAACATCAAACATTGCTTCAGTACCTACGAACTATACGTAACCGTTGTCCAATGTTATAATAATATTATCATGGTTTATTGTTAACGCGTTATGCGATCAATAGATACGGGTGCGCTGCAAATAATTTGGTCTGTCCGAAATTCACGACGGCGATATTTCACGTACCATATATATACACGGAAATATTGTTATAAACGTAACACGCATAGCGGGTACTTGAGTAATATACATGTTCAAAGGAGATAAACGTAACCACAATGGTATTCACTTGGTTAAGACAAGTTAACACAAGAACGTCACAAAGCTTTTTACGAAAATCTGATCAAAAGTATAATAATATTGATTTCCTGAAGTTTAAAATGGATGTGACGAAAAACGCATATACCCTGACCTTATTAATGTAGTCGAAAAAGACGTTGACTATAGAACATAAATCACATTTAATAACAATCTTGCAATACTTAAGATTTTGAAAATAATATTTTTATAACATATTGAAAGTTACCGTCAGATTTAAAAAAAGAAAACAATTTTGACCATTGATTTCAAAATCATAACGTTAAAAAATATAAGTCTATTAGGCCGCAACTGTTATCACGATCATAGTAAGTTAAATAAATGTCAATATTTATGTAACATTATATTTGAACAAATATTTACTTTCATATAACATCAATATCAAATAGTTGATGTTTAATCAAACTAGAGCAGACAGTCAATATGAATACATTTGGACAAAGTATCTTGTTAATAGTGAGTATATAGCGATTTTTTAATTGAGCTGATTATAAATTACAATACTAAGGATCACATGAACTGCCCGCGTTGACACGGGAAATACTAATTATTATTCAACGAGGAAAAAAAAATACAAAATAAAATAAAATACGAGCGAAGATGACACTTAAATTTTAAGTATTTTATTTTTTCCAGGAAATTACAACATCAGAAAAACCGCAATCAATGATTGTAGAACAATGCTGTTACGAGCGGTTCACATAACGTGAAAAGTCATTCATCATTATCAACGCCAGTTGACATAATACCAATAAATAATACGTTTTTCTGCGAGAACACCGTAAATATAATAAAATTTGGATATCATTTAATAGACAACTATGCTTATACATTGAAATGCCTTGGTTTCGAGTTTTTTATATTAATAATTAACCGTTTAATCCATTAGTTTACTACACCAGATTTAAAGTAACATATTCATTTTTCGCTGCTATTTATTTCGTCAAAAATGGGCATATCAATAGGGTATTGTGATCGTTGGTCATTTTCTGTATGAGTCGAATACGTGCCGTGTCATTTATATTAATACATATGCATTGAACGAGTTGATTTGTATATACTTAGTACCTTTTTTTTTTTTATAATAAAGTAGGGACGAGAAAAAAAGTTATTCATGATATGGGACACTCAAATGTACGACCCTAGTTCCACCTAAGGTAAAATCAACAAATCACTCGCACAAAGGATTCGCTTAGGGCGTCGATATAGATGCCAACCTGTTGCTGCTGCTGTTGAATCCGCTTCGGTGAAAGTCCTTACGGCGGTGCGGGTGGTGACGCCACGAAGCAAATCTCCGCGACGCACAATATCCTATGGGTCCGCTGTGGTCGTCTGACCTGGTTTTCGCGCACAACCGTTGAAAACCATTCGGATATAATATTCAGTAGAATCATTGGTTATAGAAAATGCACGGTCATATACGGCTTATAGACATTATTTACGTCGTTATAAATATTATAATATTCACATCGTCACTCTTTTGATATATAGACTGTTTTGCGAACAAATGGTTTTACGTGTTAATCAACAGCCGGCTTGAACGGTCTCGTGTTTGTTTCCACTTAATCAGGGTCTACGTATGCGCGGTGTTTTACATATAATATACACGGTTGAGGGTGGTTTTCTAAGAATCATGTTCACATAATTCCTAAAGTCCTGGTCTGAATATTGACTTTTAACAATCATTCCAGAAAATATAATAGATGACGATAATTATTCGCATAAAAAAATATGATATCACATTTTAAAAACAATAAAGTTGATACTTCTAAAGAAGATAATATTTGTAAATGAAAATAAAGTTGTTAATAATTGTACGTTTTTCATAAATTGGAATGTGAAAAAATGGACTTTTTAAAAAATTTCCATATTATATATACACGTTACTGTACGCTATATAGTTGTGTTATATTATAATATTGATGTTCCCGATATTTCATGTACCTACACCAGTGTATATTATATCTAATTATAAAATCCATTCGAAATGATTCCTGCAGATTAAGTTGTCGCGATACGGACACTCGATTTTAAAAATCACACTGACAAACGCGTATCGATACTATATAGATAGGTGCTCTCATGCGTGTAAAAACCGTAAAAGAAATTTATATGTATACATGAGTGTGTGTTTACATAATAGCTCTTAAGGATGTATCGATTTATTTCAACACTCGTTCGCTACGTCTCTGATATAGGTGCACACATATTATATTATATTAAATACACACATGCGGATGCTAGGTATAAGGTCAATCCCGATGAAAATGTCGGGCGCTACTTAATGCCCCCCCCCCATTCGTTTGTTCGAAGCGCATGAACCTACGCCCACCTTGGAACCTTTTAATAGCACTTTACTCCCACGCAAACGTGTGTTTCCATCATCGTTCGTTATATTATATTATAATAATGTGTTGTATATAGTCAATTAGGCGCCTCACACTATACGGTTCAGTTGCTGCAGTGGGCCCGGGCGGGCTCGCGTGGAACACAATATAATAATATCGACACTCCTATATAGCATATATTATAATAACGACGTGTGTACTGCATTATAATATATATATAGCGCAATCCGGGGGAAAAGAAGAAATCTGCAAGTCAACCTAGCGCGAGACGTCTAGCAGATGGAATGGAATGAATTAATTTCGTGGAACCGTTCCTTTTAAGGTGTTAATGACGATAATATCGTAACCGTAGTAATATTATCTTCGTGTAGGATACGCTGATTCAGTGGTGCACACAGAGGGGGGGGAGTTAAGGGGTCACAACCCCCCTCCACCCGAAATGTCTTCCTTTATTTGATTACTTTTAACTAAGTTTTACATTTTAATGCATACAGGGAGTCATGGCTGTTACGACATAATATGCATGACAAAATAGATTAGACAGTCTATTTTTTCATGATAATTTGAATTATTCAAATGTAGGTATTTTTAATTTATGAATTAAAAAGTTTACAGATTATAATACCCATGTTGTTTATTATCTGTTCAAGTATTTTGTAATTATAAACTCTAATATTTTACCATATTTCTGGCTTCTGCATAGAATTCTACAAAATTTCCCTCTTTAGAAAGTTATTATATGCACAATTCCCTCCCCCCCCAAAAAAAAAAATCCTGTGTGCGCTACTGTGCTGATTAACACACGTCGTCGTGCGTATGTGTTGGATATCGATCGCGCAGCAGACTTGATCAAGGCGAAACGTTCGCGCATTAGGTATCTATAGACATTGCACCATTGCACCATTGCACCGTGTTTTGTTTGGATTTTAACAAAAAATAAATTCATCGATTACAGTAATAGTAATAATAATATTATACATTGCCTGTGACGTATAAAACATTATAAATTATAATAATAATAACAACTTTGATACCGTGGTGTATTGCACATTGCGTGCGCGTAGTGTAATGAATGCGAATTTCGAAGTAGAATAGTAGGTACCTAGTACGTCAAATCGATTTGTCGAAGATTAAAACGGAATGCGTGACAAATTATTTTCCGAACGCGTACGGATATAATATTATGGTATGAAAAAAACAAAACAAAACAATAAACAATATTATTATTATTATTATTATTATTATGTAGACTCAGATCATATTTTTTACTTTCTCTTGACATACCTAATTCACGTATTATTATTATTATTAACCGCATTTCAAGTTCACCGATGCTGATTTATATTATACCATATTATAATATGTAGGTACGTATATACATATACCTATAATCGTACGAGGCAATTTACGTGTACGTTGAACGCATAATATACATCAATTGCGCGCGAATTATCATATATAATTGTATTGCACGGTACCTATATACATATATATATATACATATGGGTAATAATAACGCGTATAATGATATATACGGGAAGGCTACCATCAAAAGCCACTTGTTACGTAAGTACACATTTTATATTGTACTTGTACACGTTATTATTATTATTATTATTATTATTATTATTATAATATAGTCTCATTTTGTGTGTCTTTGAAGCGATATGAATTTATGGAAGGTATATATTATTATTATTATTATTATTATTATTATACGTTTGTAACGCACTTCGCCGTCATTGTCGTCGTCGTCGTCCGAGGGAATAACCAGCAGCGTTGATAATATTATAATATATTACGCGTGCCGTCAAACGACGACCATATTATAGCGCTGCAGTATGAGCCCAACGGACGTTCCATAATACGCGCATGATAATGATATGATAATATTAAACCGTTTTTTATTGTTCGGCCGTGTAGACTGTAGGTATTGCGCCACTAAATAATGTTATAATATTTCCTGCCACACGTCCGAGGAGTGCGTGTATGCGGCGGGTGTTGGTATTATATAGCGCGTGCTGCAATCGCATACAACTCCTTGACGATCGACGTATGCACGTGTCGTCTGCAAATCCAAGAGATCAGTACGTAACGGTTATTATACCATGATAATTATATAGTAGATACGGATTCTCGGATGATATATTTTTTTTTTTTCGCCCCCCAATTCGAGATGAAGCTACGTCAGTTGGACTAGGATGTTTTTGCACTAAACATTATATTGTTATACGTATTAATCACTGAAAAATTACCTAAAGATACATATTACGCAATCAAAGTGTACACTAAACATCATAAAATATTCGTTTTTAGCCAAAAAATACTACCAGATTATGCTCTGGAAAAATATATGTTTTACATTTAACAATCAATAACTCAAAATGTTGTACAATTTAAGTTATCAAAATGTGTGATAATCATTTTTATTGTGTATTTTTTATGCTTATTTTTCACTTTTAGTATCTTTCTAGAATAATACAAATATACTAAATTACTATAATAGAATATTTGCTTTTCAATACTATAAAATATAAATTAAATAAAAACACTGAAACTCTCTGAAGATTTGACATGTAATTATGCGAATATTACTTACATTTATTACAAAATATTTGCTCTTATTTAATTACTCTTTGACGTACTATGTTTATCAAAATCCAAACATAATATTATATAATATAATCTGATATTATTGATAAAGATTTTTGTTTGAAAACTTAAAAAAGACGCAGATCCTCCAATATATTTCTAAAACAGAGAATATAGGTAAATTGCATTTCTGTACTGTATTATTCATTAGTTTTTATAAAGGTTTTTCAAAGAAGTACATTGCTTTTCCAGATTAATCATTGACAAAAAATTACGACAAAATTATACATTTTTAATCAATATAAACATAATATTGATAATATTTAAAAAAAAAAAACTAATATTAGTTCCTTTTATTAATCTTTTTTAGATGAACTCCAGGTATTTATTATCTTATTTTAAATGATTTTCTATGTTGATTTAATGTTTCAAAATTCAAATAGATGCATAGTTATAAATAATATGATTGTAATGCGGCGTCCTGAACTCGATGGATGAGTCCAATATCTGGAACGTGGTACAGTCAAGTTAATAATTTTTTCCGTTCAAAGTTCGAAGAAAATTGTCAAGAAACTTTGTTGGGACGTATTTTTTCAATCAATAATTACAAATATTTCTCTTCGAATTGGTAACCAATTAAAAATTTAATTACCATTAATTTCTCTGGTTTTACTCCTAATTAATCTTATTTAATCTAACCTATCGTAAAAATACAAAAACACTGAAATACCTCGTTACAAATACGCGTTCGATCTTCGATTAACCACCGACCGAGATAAAAAGTGACCGTTCAAGTTAATATTATGTAATAATTATTTTATGAGCAGATTTAACCGCTTGACGCTCGGCAGTGATGCTTTTCGAAAAGTAGATTATTTATCAGAATCGGGTTTTTGACAATTCCACCGCCACTGCATTACGATCGTAATACATTACACAGGATAACGAGGAGCGATAAGTCATCCGACCTAGGAATATTCTTACGGCGTTTATCTGTCAGTTTATTTATTTAATCGGCGAATTAGTTGCTGCAGACCACACACGCGATTTCCCCGACCGAACATACTTCACACACATATCTGCCGCCGTAAACCTGCAGCAGATACATTTTGGGATTTTTGATTTATTATTCGTATTGACGCGGACAGATTAAAACTTGCTGATTTTCGTCGTCGTAATAAATTATGACCCGATGGACGTAAAAAAAAAAAATTATATACTATTTGATCTCCGAGCGGTTTTTCGTTGGTTGATTTATACACACACACACACACACACACACACACACACACACACATACACACACACACACACACACACACACACACAAAATCTAATCTGTATTGAAAAAATCGATTACATAGAAATAAAAAGATACGACAGTATGTTATAATATTCATTATAATACGATCGATCGAGGCGTTAATTATGATTTCGTTTCGAATGACGATCGACCGTAATGCAAGCTAATTTAAAATCAATTATAATATTATATTGAACTCCAATATGAACCTACGTACCGATGATAGTAGTCAAGATGTGTAAACATCATTTTTGCAACATAATTACTTACGTCTTCGGGCGTGTTACACTTACATAGAAAACTTTTTAATAAGATATCGTATGATAGGTGGTTGCTGAAATCGTAATAAAAAAAAAAAGTGTCGAAATTATTAGTTTAAACAGTATTTGAGCTATTTAAATTTACTGATTTTAATGAATACGAAGATATCGAGGTAAATACAAGTTTTATTTGGGCACGGGTGTTTCAAGTTTACGTAAGCGAACGAGACACCGCTTTCATAATATATTATTAAATCGTCTACGATATGCCTAATTAAAACGATCGCACGTCCCATTATTACTGTTATATAATAATATTGCATTTTTTTATTTTGTACGCGGAAAAATGTACAGTTAATTTTTTCTCGACGGTACATTTCGAAGAGTTTAATGTTTAATCGTTCTAATTTTGGAAGATGTACGAGTATGTATAAAAAAACAAATAATAATAATAATATCGTTTACGAGATTCACGCGTGGTCAAACGCGATGAGAGCGGGCAACGGTAAACAGCAGCAGCATGGGGCTTCGAAATATTACGACTTGATCGATAGTTCATAGATCCCGGTATGTGTGTGCGCGCGTGTATGTGCCAAATATGTACCCACGCACACATATGTGTTGGACATCGTGAGAAACCTTAGTATTTACTATTTACAATGACGAATATTATGTATACGTGAAAACACGTTTTTTTTTTTTTTCGGGAAAGATTAAACGAGAATAATTATTGGTGAAATGGTGATTTTTCATAAACCTACATATTTATACATAGTTAAAGCACTATTATTAAAATTAACAATATTGCATGATTATCACAATTTGTACGGGTTCGTAGCAGAGTTAAGAGGGGACAATATATAAACATGTACAATAATTTAGATAAGAAAGCCTGCACTGAAGATGAAGAAATAATATAATAACCCGGGATCGAGTGAGTTTAGGAAAATCCTTAGGAAAGTTTAGGAAAACTTAGGAGAAGACTAACGTTGATCGTAACCCAGGGAAGATCGATAAAGAATGAATGGTGTTACATGAATAATAAATGTCGACGTGTATACTTTAATAAGATAACACTTTGATAGGTTTAGGTGTTTAAAAACGAATAATTTGCATATAATTTTTAAACTCATATAGGTAATATAACAACACACAATATTATTAATATTTGTGATCTCCCATGATCCCTAAAGAGTAATTGTTTTCATTGTAAAAGTTTTATGTTATTTTTGAATTGCAATGGATACTTTCATTTCCCAAACAGAATAATAATATGTTTTATTTGGTGTGATTGATTATTTATAAATATTTTTTTTATTCATTAGAAAAGTGCATCAACATTTTACAGCGTACACATCTCCATGCAACCACACTATACACTCGACTCGTCTGAAATATCCGAACACGCATAACTGATCGATTAAAATTAATTTTAATCGTTATAAAAATCATCCTTTATAGTTTATACAAACGAGACGACAGCGTAGCGATTGCCGATGTGAATAATTACCAGACATTATAAATACTAACGATCGTCGTCGTCGTTTAATACCGGTCATCGTGCATCGTCACCGGTGGTTTTCTGGTCGTCGTCGCGTCACTACGATTAAATAATGCCAATGCTCATGTTAAATTCTTGACCTAATGATCGGTTGTCACTGTACAGAAGTACTTTTGGACGTGTGTGCCTTCGTGTGTTATCGGATAAGTATATATATTTTTTTTACATTTTTTTTTTTTTACATTTTTTCCTTAAACAGGGGGACGCGATGGCGGTGGATGGGCGACCGGCTGGTGCGATGGGAATTAGGACATATGCCAAAAAAGCGTCATCCGTTTTTAGATGCAAGACGAAACGAGTTTGTGTCGTCACTCGCGTACACGAACACGGGAAATCGCGCTTGTCAACGAGGTGTATTAAGTATGTACATTTGTACACCCGAATCGACCGATAGCGGACTAGCACACTGATAACGCGTGGTCCTGGGGGTGCGCGCGAAAACCTGGACGCTGTGCATACACACACGTGTACATTATACGTTGTATGCAAACGTAATGCGAAAAATCGTATTCCTCGACCAACACTTTTTCGGACGATAATACGATGACGTACCACAGTTAACGTTCCACTCGATTTTGGCATCCCTCTGATATTACGCAAACGTGCGATGTACAATAATTTATTTTTTCGATAATTTACACTATTACGGCGATCCGTGTAGAGTAAAACACAATTTTTATGTGTCTGTGACCAAATCGTCAATCTAAAAAAAATAAAAGCAACAAAGGGTACCTACTATAATTTTATCGGTGGAAGACATAAGCGCCAAAATTGTATCGTACGAAAGCGTTAAAATCCTAGGTACCTGTGTGTCACGGTTAATAGATGTTAAATAACAGATATTAAATTTAGAACTATATCGTTCAAAAACTCCAAACGTTTAATCTTAATCGACAAATATCGACAATTAGATTATATATCTGATTAGGTACGATAGATTGTCACATAGACAGCGTGTGAGCAGTTTTGTGTTATAACATATTGTTAGTACCTACTTTGTAGCATTCGTGTAAGCATCATTCGTTAAAATGGATTTTACAAAAACTATTACGAATAAAGGTGTTGTGTGTATATTATTTAAAGAGCAAAAATATAGATTTGTACGATTTTTATTGATTTATTATTAAAATTACAAAATGAAACATATTTATTTATGAACTCTCCTACTAACAATAAATTAAGGGTATCTCACGAAGAAATAATTGTACAATGGAAGAAACATCAGCATGGAGAAATAAATCGTTTAGAATATATAAAAAAAGTAGGATTAAAAATTCAACCAATTTATTAAATTTATATTTATTTGCATGTATATTGTATACCTACCGTAATTTATTATATATTATATAAAATTTTAATTTTGGTGTAAATTATTTGTGATTTTTATACCTTTGACGCTTATGTCGTATGTTTGGTAAAACAAGTATACAATATTAGATTGGTGCTTATGTCCTACAGATTTTGGCGCAAATGATAGGTCATTTTTGTACCTTTGGCGCTTATGTCATACAGCCAATTTTATCACAACTGTAATGTTGATCTTCATAATATATTATAAATAATATTATGTTATAATACACAGCATGCTCAAACATATTACACGTGCACTACTACACGCACGTTATATTATTATTATCATAGTAAAAAAAAACCTGGCGGAGACTCTTTCTGCTGTACAGTAGGGGATGGAGTGCACCTCGTTCATAGGATAGGTCATTATAATGGATTTGTTAAATCTGAATATAATGCTAGATATTTTTCATTGCATACGAAAAACGATTCTAAACGGAAATGATTTGTTAGTCTAGAATAAATATATTATGTAATATATTATAATATTATATTATTAGCTTTTCAAATGATTATAAAAAATAATTGTGCCTTATATATTTCAACAATTATTGAATGACAGTAAGAACAACTTTTGTGGAATCTTCTATTAAATTGTCAAGTATTTTGTCTCAGTCGAAATTTTTTATCAACCATTATAAATAAAAAAATTTAAAAAATCGAATAACTTCAGACGGTCATAAAATTTTTTTCAGAAATTCGGGAAAAATTTTTTTTTTAGATATTTAAAGAAAATCTTGTGGACAATCTTGTGTTAAGATTTTGAACCTTAAGGATAAATATAAACAATTTTATAAATTTCCAACTACAAAATAACTTGCAAATTATTGTGAGTTTGAAATATTTCATAAAAATTTGAATTTTAAGGGTTTATAAAGAAAATTTATACCAGGCGATTTTCGTTTTTTTTAATTACGGTAAGTTAAAAATTCCCGTTTTTCCATAATTTTCTAATGGTTTTCCCTGACACTTTTAAAAAATATTAAAAATGTATAAGTTTTGACTTGCCCAAATATCATTTACATTCACTTTCTTTTCAAAAAAAATGTTATTTAAAGAGATTGAAGTATTTTTACTGCCCCAAAACTCGAGGATAAACACAAAAAATAAAATAAAAAAAACACACACATCATTGTAAAATTATTAGATTCATTACTCCATTCAGAATCTAAAAAATATAAGCCCAATTAATTTCATTCAAAATGCAAGCGTTTTTATGAATAAATTCTGGTTAATTTTTTTTCGTTTAGGTAAAAATCAAAAATTACATTTTTTATATTCATCTTTGTAATAATGTTTTATTTTGTCGGATGAAACTCTTTGTATGATTTTACTATAAAAAAAGGTGAGTTCAACAACTAAGAATTTAAATAACATTATTATAAAACTGACGAACTAAATGCAATTAAATAATAATTTAAAAGTAATCAAAATAAATGTATTACTATTAAGTATATATTAAGTATTTTGTATTCATTCACGCCCAGCCTTGCTATGTAACTACACATGATTATAATAATATATTAGGTAGGTACTTAAATTTCATGAATGTGGACCAAAGCATTGATATGCAATAAATTATTATAATTTAGCACGTGATATAGTCCGTAGCCATCAACCGTGAAATCTAAATGTATTTTTCGATTTATGAACGATTTATGAACACATATTGTAATATCTATATAATATATCCATACTATAATAATTAAATTTCTGTTTTTGTGATAATATTTTAAATATATTTAAACTGATTTATCGAAAGTTATTATTTACAGCTAAAAATGTATTTATTTGTCAGTTGATGTGTTTTTAGTCTAATGTTTGTTTAATTGTTTATGAAGGAACATTTTTTATCTCAATAATGTTGCACGAAAATTGTCTTTCTCTTAAAATTGAAAAATATTGTCATTGATTAGTATTTATACTTGAAACTAAATATTTCTATATATTATTATTAAATATTAAGCCAATATTTGAAGAACCAAATAGTTTAAGAATGATCTACATTCCATATTTATCGGAGAGTCCAAAATCACCAATTTCTATGTATGTTGGGCTTTTACCACAAACGAAGGATTATTTTATTTAAAATTAAATATTATAATATTATTTGAATGGCCTTGAATGCTGCAGTCATTTTAAGTATTAAGTATTCAAAATTTATTATTAACTCGATGGTAATAAGGTACAACCAGTATAGTGAATCTAGTATTGTATAGTTTATTAGTGGGAATAAATTTTAAATTTGTTAATATTGTTTTCAAATAAATAAACATAAGTCGATCAAATAGTTCTTTTTGAATTTAGTTATAGTCTATTTAAAATTCAATATTTTATTCATAAAATTTACAGTAAATCTGTGTTAATGAATACAAGTAACATTTTTTGCATACCAGTTTTCAATGCATAATGCTACTTTCCACGTTGCAATCTACAAGCATAAAAAAACCCACAATGGACGCAAAAAGTAGTTTTTTTTAAAAAAAAAAAAAAACATTATTTTTAATAATTAAACTCTATTATATTTTAGAATAATTATTATTGATCCAAAAAAATAATGTTGATCAATGAAACTAACAATGTGTTTTAAAATTTAATATTTAATACTACCATAAGCTATATATAAATAGTAATATTTTTAGCCAGTTTCTCCGGATTAAATAGGTATATCCTTGAAAAATAAACATATTATAATAATAAATAGGTTAAGAATACAATGATGAAGGATGGAGAAGTAAAGACATTTTAAACTTCGACCAATCTGCAATGCGGTGCATTCCTTGATTTAACCGAACAAACTTGGTTTAAAAAACAGTGGTCATCGTAACAACACGTAGTAAAATGATAATGTGGTATTATTCTCACGATAAACGACAACGATTATTTTAATATGATTTGAATAGAAGTGTAAACACGCAAAACGTGAACATAATATATCCGCGTATATAAAACATAATATAATATCATTTTTGGCGGAATGACTGCCTATATAGTGTCTATATAATATATAAGGGGTCGCACAATGTCGGTGCACAATTTCGCTCATTTAAACTATAATATGTGCACTGCGTAGTACACGTAATGTAAAATGTATAATAAGTATCCATTCGAATATCGTATACTTTTCAGTACAAATAGTATCGACAATAATGTATTGATTGACGTACAATGCTCGAATACGGCACGGTTAATTTTCACTCGCCGCGAAATGTTAACAATGTCGACAGAACCCGATGCCGCGGCGGTATATAGTTTGTCGCGAAAACGGGATCGGAATTCGTGCGTGCTGCGGTTTTATTTCATTTATGTTTTTTTTTTTTTTTTTTTTTTTTCACATACTCAGTAATGCGCGTATTATATTGCGGATTATGTACATCGCAAATATTTAACTTGCGACGCATATACGTGTAGGTACACGCGCGCCGACGTGCAGTGTGTTGGCGTACACGGGCACCTGCAGAACAAGGCGGCTTGTATACTAGCTGGTACATGTAATATTTTACACATTATATTACATTATTATTTATACGTGCAAGTACTCATTATCATGGCCGACGGGAATAATATTATCGTCGTCGAGCCTAGAGCGAGAAAGCCTGGTAGCCAACTGCCGATTTTATAGGTCAGAACCAGGGACCACATTTTCGTACCGCAAAAAATACGCACTATAGGATTTATCCGGTTAACGATGATAATATTATAGAATACGATATGTATCAAAGTATGCGGTCACATCATATTAATATTATTATAGCGTATATACGCGAGGCTATATTATAGCTGTCTCCGTGTGGACAATATATTATAATATGATTATAGTAAATATGTTTTATTACGTACCTTTTATTACGTTATTATTATTTTTATTCCTAACACATCCTTTAGCATGGACCAGCTGCGAAACTTTTGATCGTTTTCATTAAATATTCATCGACTATGAACTTATCAACTTCGAGTGTGCCGTTAAGAAAATTATGGAGTCACCAACATCTGTGTAAAAAAAAAATTCACCTGCGGGTTGATGAACATATTTCTTTATTTTATCCCAATCCAATGTCTTTCATAAAACATAATATTTTATTTTGAAAATTGAATCGAAAAATATAAATGGGTCTTTATAGTTCATAATTTATTTCGCGATAAGAATACATTTCGAAATAAGTCTGTAATTTATGTTACAACAAACAACATGTTTTGCGCTTAAAACATTACGTAACAATAGTATATATTTAAAATTTACAAGGATTTTTTTTCTTCTATATTTATCAAGAGCAATTATATTTCACCGGGTATTATAATATAAAATGCAGATTTTAAATGTTATAACATTTTACTGTTTAACCTTATCAGGAACTATTACTGTGTAATAATAGGTAATAAAGAAATATAATATTTAAATTGTTTTCTATTTATAAAATTTCCTGTACTCAACTAAATAATCAAATTAAAAAAAAAAATCTTCCGTGTTTTTATTGAATTACAATTTTAGCTCCTGGGTATTTTAGCTTTTTATATTCTATTTTATATATAGGAGGTTAAGGTTTGAGTTTCAGTTAAATTTATAATTCGGTTCATGAATAATATTATGAACTATTCTGCGACTAGTGAACAAAGTTCATTTAATAAACAACTTTATGTTTTTCACTTAAGGGCAAGAAAAATGGTAAGTACATATTTTTAATAAATCTTTTTTAAAAAAGGTAATTTCATGCAACCAATTTTTACACAGAAAATTGCACGTTGGCCGATCACCGGTGTTGAAGAACCGTCAGTACACAAATACATAGCATAGGTTCATATTCACGATTTACACCTAGGTTGTGACAACCTAGTGGCTGAAGAGCCGAGGAAATATGCCGCCCCGCATTATATATAATTGTCGTACGGTGACCCGGGCTCGAGATTTTATGCATTTGCTCATATTCAAAATATACAATAAATAAATGAAAACCGTAAAGTATGCAACCTTAGAATATTTAATTGCATCATTATGAGAGGTGAGGTGGATAAAAATTATACATCGTGTATCACAAAATATAATGTTCAACCATGCTATCTCTCGTACACTCTCGCAGGCACCACCGGTTGTACGCCAGCAGTAGGCAGCTGTTTTATGTCTTCGGCATCCAAATTCTGTATAAGCATTTTCTTCCCGTTTCGTCTGACAACTGAGATTCATCACAGATATTACCAAATGGCCATATTCTTCAGTTTTAGCGTTAAACAGTATTATTGACTGTATCCTGGTGAACAAATATGCAGGTCTACGATTATTATTATTAATGTATTTTTACACCTTATGTTTTAATATTTTCAACGTATGTGTAGTGCGGATGATATTTTGCATTTTAAAATATATCCGGTGAATCGCATCGAAATATTTAAAATATACGCGTCTATTGTCGGCAAATTTACTAATAAACGAGCAAAGAGAAAAAAATCCAAAAAATAATATTAATATTGTAGTAATATTTCGAATTTAAGCCATTTTTTTTTTCTTTCTTAAAAATGTTTAGTTTACATTTGCTATATTATTTATTATTATTAACAGTCAACAGTTTTAGGCCGTCCAGGTATAAAATAAATCTATATCGATTGTTGTTGTCATACAATATTATATCGTGTCGTAATGATATACTTCCATGTTAAGTTTATATGCAATGCAACGGTTTGAACCTATGTCATAATGTTCATATTGTGGAAAACAATTTTAGAATCGTTCGTGAACCTATAACGTCATAATTAAGTTCTGCAGCCGGCATACGGAGGATTCGAATCGTTCACGATTGCTACAGAGTGATGCCGACCGAGCGCACCGGTATGTATACGACACATTGCGGTATCTTGGTATACACGGTTACGCAAAGTCATTGCGCTATACGGCGGTGGTGTACTTGTGGTAGGAAACATCCGACGGCATCAGCGGGCGTATAATACGCATTTAATTGATGCACATTTATTTGAGTGCAGTGAGGCAGTCCCCCTCCCTCCTTCGCTAGGGTCTGTACCACGAACAATACGCGTCGTCGTCGTCGAGACGGAACCCCGTGTGCATAACGCAATAATGCATCGTATCCGACGACGGGCGTGTATTGTTATTGTATACCCGTAGACGTTATTACTTATTACTTATTACGTAGTATACGACACGCGCAGGAATAATAAATGCATCATATCGTCGGCAGCCGCTCTGTGATCGTTCTCCCTATAATTCAGGTTACTAGGTTGATAGATAATATATACGTATATAGGTATACCTTACCTACCTGTATACTGCTGAAACTCCCGATGATGGTTACCGCGGTATATATCGGCTCGACCTAGTTGCTGAACACACACACATACATACACACACACACACACATACACACACACACACATACAGATAGGTATAGGTACGTCATTATTATGAAAATTTGATTTCATACATTGTCGGCGGTTAAGCATCGTGGTCGGTATATACTACGTACATTATCACCATAGTAAGGTGTTCATTAAAGATAAATTTTGACATTATAATTTAAGCTTTATGGTTCGGAAACTAAAAAAAAAAAAAAACGGCAAAATGCCCACGAAATATTTGTGAAATATGTGTGAACATTTTTAAAAAAAAAACCATTTAATGTTGACATAGATATATGTACTAAAAAATGAATTTAAAATATGAATACAAAAATTTATAATATTTAAAATATGGTGGAATATTGAAGTTTTATTGAGCTGAAAAAATAGTTATTTTTATACAATATCGGTAGCGCTTACTTGAACGCAGCCACTAGTAGTCATTGTAGTAGTTTACATTCAATTTAATAAAATAGATATTCAACAATAGAAAATGTGTTGTTTCTTTATTTAGATTATTTACAAAATTTAATATCAATTTACTTTATCATCAGCTTAGGTCCACCTTATTTATCGACTTCAATTGCTAGATAATATTATAATCATGAAGAATATATTTTAGATATGATAGATGATATTAACTCGACCACTAGGTTGAGTTAATATCATCGAATAAAAATAATTAATAGAGTTTGGTTTTTGGTGAAAATTAGAAGTCGACGTACTCGGGGTTTATAAAATCAAATGATGATTAACTTCGGTATACTACTTAATGTACCTACTACATTTTTATATATTTTATATATATTATATTTTATATATATATATATATATATATATGTGTGTGTGTGTGTATGTATTAGTGTGTGGTCTTTTGGGCGCGGTTCCGAATACCGACTCGTAGTACAATACAAATGCAGTTGCAGCTGCACGCATAACACGAAGCCACGAGTGTGGGCACTGCAGTTGTGTCTGGGTGCACACAAAAACTACAGTAATCATAACAATGGTACATTATATTGATGCGTGCATGTTACGTTTGAAGGATGACGTTTGAGTGCATCTGTTTTATTCGATTCCATCGCGACCACCGTCTCTGCGCGGTATATGCGGTGCATCCTACTGCAGCTGATCACCATTGATCATCTACGACAGTCGACAGGA
The DNA here is from genome assembly GCA_025469195.1 of Chaitophorus viminalis. Taxonomy (NCBI): domain Eukaryota; kingdom Metazoa; phylum Arthropoda; class Insecta; order Hemiptera; family Aphididae; genus Chaitophorus; species Chaitophorus viminalis. The sequence continues at coordinate 51,584 of JAIPRK010001542.1, forward strand.
GCTGTACGTGACGTCATGTACGTATAATTACCGCTGATCGCGTCACTATCAGAATCATAGTAATGATGAAATTGAATTGAGACTATGAGGTCTCCTCGAAAATCCGAAGCGAATAATGGAGAAAAATACTGCGACGGCATTAAGAAAAGAGAAATTGTCGTACGCGCTGCGACAATTTGAAAAATGGATAATACGCTTTTCACTTTCTTTTCTCCATGACACAATGTGTACCTGTGACATGTTAATATGTAACGCTGACGAGACGTATATATTGTAGTTCCGTGGGATGCATTCGGGATCTAATGACGGTGACGCGGACGTTAATATGTCGCGCGAAGTAGTCTCACATTTTATCCGTTGATTATAAAACAGTACTTAGCGATGGTAAAACTTTATTATAATCGTGCAACATTTAACACCACTTCTGCGATAAAGTTTACTGTAATTCTTTTTATCGTCGAAAAGTTTGAATAATTAAAGCAAACATACTATTACATTGTCATCTGTGACCTATGTAGGTATACACAATCATACGAAATAAATAATCGTATCAGCTCTATTGAAGATTACTGCAGTTTTACGTAGATGCGACAGATGCCATAATTTATAGTTTTGGACAAGATAAGATAACCTAACTCACATTTTCTTCATTTTTATGCTATTATATTATTATAAGATGAATTTCCATGAAAATTGTGTTTGTTTTTATATCATGCAAATGTTGATTCTGGCTGTAATGCGAGTAATATGAATATATATTATTATAGTTTGCGAAATATGATATTCTTCGTATAATATTCGAGTGTCCATAGCACTCAAAATATAATGGTTACAACTCAAAATTATACGGTTTAGTGTTATTGTGATAAAATGAAAAAAAAAATAGTAAAGTTTTTTTTATTTTCATTTATATCATGCTGGAGAAACTACGTAGTTTCATAACGTTATCAGTTTCAAATAAATAAAAAATATAATCGCTGATTTTGAAACTTCGCCGGCCAATGGCTACGTGTTCGATATCGGTCTATAAATAACAAATAATCGGATAATGTAGTGGATATTATTATTATTAAGAAGAAGTAATGAATAATTATTCTTTGGAGCGTATAGACCTTTTTTTTTGTTCATCAAATAAATCTCTTCTTATATATCAAAATTCTCCTGGATATGTCGGTCACTAGGGACTTGAAATTCCGAATTTTGCACACGTTTTTGGAAGGCTGTAGCCGATAAGCCCAAAATATGATCCAAACGCAACCCAAAAGCGCAAAAAAATCATCTTTTTCATAACCCATAAGCCCAAATTAGTTTTATAAAAAAAAAGTGTATTTTATTAAAATCTTAGAGTTTTTTTTTTAATTTTTTTTTTATTTAATATATACTCAAAAGTACATTTGATAGAATGTCATATAAATAATACATTCAAATTTATTTATTTATCTCCTGTAAGCTTATGCTTACATAGTTATTAATATACTATGCTATTCGTGATTATAAAATGTATTATTTAAGTATAAAAATATATAAATAATTCTAAAAATTGTATTTAATTTGATAGCAACAACTAATACATGTTTTGTGATTTTGAAATTTGAAGCCCACAGTTTTTAAGTACCTAATCCAATCTTGAAATATTTTTTTCTATGTATAAGTTCCATGTTTTTATATTGGAGTTTTGAAAAAGCTAAAAGGTGAACCCTGCTCTATAGAATGTACACGGGACAAGGTGGCAATAATGATAATATAATATTTATGTTTCTGTAGTGTTTAGTATTTTATTTTATAATTTTATTGTATATACTCCTCACATGTGATCAGACGAAAAACTTGTATAACTTGTATACAGTTTACACGGACCATCTAACATTTTAATTGTAAATAATTCTATAACAAATTATAATGTGAATAACAATATATAATATGTTATAAATCTAAGACTTAAATACAATTAAAAATTAAACTTAAATAATATTTTTGTGTCTCGGCCAATATTAAAATATTGTTTATACCTAGTCAACAATCGTGAAATCGTCTGTAGCAACTGATTAATTGTGTTTTACTTGTTAAATATCTGGATATCAGGAGTATTCCTAGAAGATATCTTAGACTTTCAACCAGTGGCGTATTTAGGAATTTTTCATGGGGAGGGTCCTGAAAATTTTTAGAATACAAATCAGTGGGGGCTTTGCCCCCACACCCCCAAATTACTCTTTATTAAATAAATATACCATGTTCATAATTCCATGAAAATGTTTTGTAATACCATGGCCATCTTAAACCGTGTATTATCTTTCGCTATCATTTAATTAATTTCTATAAGAGCATTTGTTCAATAACCAATTACTTGATATTTTTCAACCTTGTTTGGTACAAAATTTATAACAAAAAAAAGAAGCGGATGGGCCTCGCTTTGCTGTACAGTTATGTATATTATAATATAGTATTTTATAAATAAATATAATGCAATATAGTATGCAATTTCGTAAAATTTTAAATTTAAAACGATCATAAAATTTTTCCCTTTAAGTCCGGTAGAAATTTTTTTATAGATTTTTGAAGAGTAGCTTATGGATAACCTAATATTAACATTTTGAACCTTAAGTATAAACAGAAGAAATTTTATGAATTTTTATCTACAAAATAACTTGCAAATCATTATGATATTAACATATTTTATACAAATTTGAAATTTATGGGCTCATAAAAAAAATTTGAGTAAAACGGTCTTCAATATTTTTTAGTTACCATAAGTATAACTTATGATAAACCTTGTATTAAATTTTCAAGAGTTTTCAGACAGCCAAATAAATTTTATAGATATTTTTTAAAAAAAAAAAACTTACAAAAATCGAAAATTTAAATTTTTTATAAATAAGTCAAAATACTTTGAAAACTTATCCGTATATAGAAAAAGCCAATATAAAGATTTGGTGAAAATTTCAGGTGTTTGCAGTATTTCGTTAATGAGTTAGAGCATTTTAAAAAAAATGTATTTTGTCAAAATGCAATTTTGCGTAAAATTTCCTGTTTTTTCGTAATTTTTTTATCGTTTTTTGCGACGCTTTTAAAAAGTATTGAAAAAGTTTGATTTTTGATTTACCCAAGTACTATCTACATTCACTTTCTTTTCAAAAAAGTTGCTGTTTAAGAAGCATTTTTACTGCCCTAAAACGTGATGACAGGCAAAAAAAAAAAAAAAATTATAAATAAAAACACATCATTGTAAAACCAATAGATTTCATCACTCTGTTTAGAATCTAAAAAAAAAAATCATAATTTATTGAATGAAAATTTTAATAACTTAAGCGTCGAAAAATGTTTTGAAAATCCTTCGTATTGTATGATAAAATTTGTTTTGTCATGTAGAAACACAAAATTTAATAGGTACATTATACGAGTCAATGGGAGGAGTCCGGACCCCATGCACCCCCCCCCCCCGTAAATACGTCACTGCTTTCAACTATAACTATAATAGTTTTGTTTGAAAACATGGCTGTGATTTATGATATCAAATCGTAAGTATAATTATTTAATACATTTCTGGAATAGTGTGAAATATTTTTGTGGACATTGGAGTACAGAATATTTTACATTGATAAATATCGTGTTTTCATTTTTAGCACGCAATGTGAACATGTTTTCGTGAAAACGAGAAGATTCACAAGAAAATGCACAGGTTGCAAATCATATAAATGGCCGTGGTCAAAAGCGGTTGGCTGCATCAGTAAGTTTTTATGGCGACTCGAGGTCTAAAACGTCGACGCGGCTATTATTGTATTTTATACGCACTGTTATTTTCAATTTTTTTTTTTTTTTCTTCTCTGCATAATGCACGAAAGTCTGGCACCGGCAATGCCAGCCTACAATGGCCAAACCAGCGGAGACCGGCATCGACACGGAAACGTCATCGACGTGTGTGGCGGCGGTGCAGGACGTCGGGGTGGTGACCGATGGCACGGTTGCGCTGGTACGGGACGCGGCGCAGGTGGAAGAACGTTTGGTCGCGGTCGGCCAGCAGAAGATCGCCGGAAGTTTTAGGCAATATTGCCGCCGCCCACGAACACCGACCGCCGCACTGCGTACGCCGACGACTTGAGCGTACACCCGAGTGACCTCTCGTTGTTCCAAGCAGGCGTCGTCTTGCGGCACCACTCGTGACCGTCGGCGGTTATGTACACGATGCAACGACCCGCGATGGTCGTCCAGTTGCCCTTCTTGCGGACGTGTCCACAGCAGATGATGACGGTTGGAGGGAGGCCGCTTCGACGTGGCTTCAGAATCAAGCGGCCACGCGTTGAACGTCCGTGTGCGATTCGTGCAACATTTTTTACCGCCGGCCCTCGAGCACCCGGCAAATTACAAACCCAAATTCGAAACCGCCGCCGCCGCGCCATCATTGAACTCTGCAGATCGGGTCACGTCGCGGACATCGGCGGCCACCGCGGTCGTGGTAAACACACAAAACGAGAAGTCCAGTCGGTGTACACGAACGGAGTGCAAGAACCGTCGAGCGACAGCTTCGCGCCGAAAAAATAAGCTCGGACAACGACCACTCCATCCAAATGTAGGTGGTAGAGTCGTCTGACGTAATCGAACATTTCCTAAAATCATCACAAAAATATAATTGTTCGTGCCAATACGGTTTTTAAACGCATATTTGTCTGTATACTATCTGTGATTGTTGTAATGAATGTTACCATTTAGCGGTGCGTTGCGTATCAGCAGCCATCGTCGGCGGCGGCGGCGGCGGTGATAAGCCTCTGTGTGCGACCGGCCGGTTATGTAATCGTTTTGTAAGTTTTTGTCGGTTATGTTTTTGTAAAAGTTAAAGTCATGTTCTCAGTGCCACAAAGTTTCATAAGTTCTCGTGTTTTTTTTTTTTTTTGGTTTAGTTAGTGTGCTGGCACTGAGACATTTATCTTCATTGTGGTGTCCGGCGGCCCGAGCGTTCGTGGTAAATGTCGTCGGCGCCGAGTTTCTCTCTGCTCATGTTCGTCGTGGTGTGCACACCAACTTAAGTCCAGTGTTCGTGTGTTGGTCTACAGCCATCTTGTTAAAACCACGTCTCAGTGTTTTCGTTTTGTTTCGTGTCGGCTGTCTGGTAAGTGGCGTTCTGCGCAATTAACATTTGCCTATCGTTTATAGTACCGTGTTCTAAGGGGGGGGTGGTCACTTGCCAACAGCCATTTGTAATTAACGTGGATTTCATTCGTATTGTCTTCATCAGCGCTGTAGACCTTCTAACTTCATGGTGACTGTGCTTGGGCGGTCGCACTTACCAATTCTGTGACTAATTTTATTCACATATACACTGCGGTGTGCCGTCGTAGGCAGTTGTCTAGTCACAGGGTTGGTGCGGTCGCGTGAATGTGAGTATTGGTCGACCATGTTTGTTTGTCATCGAAGTGTTTAAAGGCCGACGGGCCTATAGCCTTCAATGGCAATTATTAGTATACATTATCATTATATTCATTTGAGCGCCGTTCAGGCCAGTGTACATATTTATTGGTCATTATTATTCATCGGTGTGCCGTTTTAGGCCAAATTATATTTATTAGTCATTTGTGTATTTTATTGGTGTGTGCCGTGTCGTGGGCCGCATATATTATTGCCATTATACATTATATTAGTTAATTATACACCAATATTGTGCGCCGTGTGGGCTACACATTGATTTATTGATTTGTTGTATATACATTGTTTTATTTGGTAAAAACAAAGGAAATAAAAATTGTTTAATATAGTAATTGTAATCAACAATCAATTGTCTGTTATTATTTATAATTATTATTTTTAACCGGCAAACAAGCCAGCCCTATATTATTGTTGGGCACTTGCCGCGCCAACAATAATACTTAAATTATAAACATTTATAAATTGAAATAATTTCGAATAAAACTGTACAAAACAATACGGTATAATAATATAGTATAATAATTATAATTGATAAAATTGTGATCATTCCATTACGGTGATTGCTAGCGTTGCATAATCCATATTAAATAACTAATAGGTGGGTATCTAAATAAAAAATAAAAAATATCATAAGATTAAAATATTTTAAAATTGATTATGCAAGAAGCAGGACGTTTATATATATTTTATGTTATATTGTTACTTACCTACAATCTTTATCAATTAATATTTATGTGGATTTTATACTAATATAATAATATAATATTATAGTAATATTATTATGTATATCGCGT
>JAIPRK010001543.1:0-57700 GCA_025469195.1 Chaitophorus viminalis
ACATTTTGAACCTTAAGTATAAACAGAAAAAATTTTATGAATTTTTATCTACAAAATAACTTGCAAATTATCGTGATTTTGACACATTTTATACAAATTTGAGCTTTATGAGCTTATAAAAAAAATTGAGTGAAACGATTACCGATATTTTCTAGTGAAGATAAGTTAAGCTTATTATAAACCTTGTATTAAATTTTCGAAAGTTTTCGGCCAGCCAATTAAATTTTATAGGTGTTTAAAAAAAAAAAATTACAAAAATCAAAAATTTAAATTGTCTATAAATAAGTCAAAATATGTCAAAATACTTTGAAAAATTAACCACGTATAGAGAATACCAATATAAAGATTTGGTGAAAATTTCAAGTTGCTGCAGTTTTTCGTTTTTGAGTTAGCATTTTAAAAAAATGTAGTTTGTAAAAACGTGATTTTGCGTAAAATTTCCCGTTTTTTCGTAATTTTTTTATCGTTTTTTTTCAATTTTTTAAAAAAGTATTGAAAAAGTTGGAGTTTTGACTCGCCCAAGTACCATCTAAATTCACTTTTCTATCAGAAAAGTTGCTGTTTAAGAAAATCGAAGCATTTTTACTACCAAAAATCGTGTCCTCAGACACAAAAAAAAAAAACACACATCATTGTAAAACCAATAGATTCCATTACTCCGTTCAAAATTTAAAAAAAAAAAATTGCGTATATTGATATTGTTGCCTCTTCAGTTTATACAGTTTTAAAAATAGTAAAATAATAATAATGATAACATACTCGTATTTCCATCGAAGCGATTACATAACCGTACAGTTACATTATAACTGCCAACACACATGCTTTATGATATAGATATTGCATTCTAATATTTCTAATTAAACTTTCAAGTATAAAATCCCTAGAATCGTATTTCCATATTTCCTATATTATGTAAATTCTCAATTTATGATGTAATATCCATATGCTTAATTAGCATGTCTCATTAAAGTTACGGATAATCCGCTTATCTGTATCTGTGTATAATGCGCACACGGTATTATATCTACGTAGAATTGCAACCATGCCGAAATTGACAAAGTAAATAAATAAGATAACAAATATATGTTTCATAATTTCCACTTAAACTGCAATGACGATTTATAAATAAATGATAATCAGTAAAGGATGCGATGCTACGTCTTTACCCTCCCTTGAAATCAGTTATTCGACGTATATCGACCGATCCGTTATCACTAGCAGTACTAGCATGATGTTATGTATGTTAAAAGGGACAAGGTCATAAGAACGTTGCACCTTTGGCAACGGAAACCCACTCTGTCAATACCTTGTTCATAAATTATCGTAATATCACGTCGTTATCGCGTAACAATATAATATTATTATACCATCGGTTGAGCTCGCGATTTTCGCGTGCCATTAGGCTTAAAATCGTGTATGCTCGAGGTGCTTTGTGCAGTACAAAAATAAAATTCTGTACTTCGAGTCTACGTGATTTGAAAGTGTGTAATGAAATCTTATTTATCGAACGAGTCAAAATAACAGTACAACATATATTATAGTTACATATGCCATAAACGAATATTGTAGAATTAGTTTGTAATGAATACAGGAAATGCAACAAAATATTTATATTATTATCTATATCAGTGCTTTTCAACCTTTATAGGACCGTGGTCCAATTTTTCTCTAAACATTCTTTTGTGATTCACATGGTTTCTCTTTTCAAAAAGTAGTTAGTAATACTGTAATAGGGTAGTTAAGTAAAATAAACATTCCACTTATTACTACCTATTGTGAATTATAATTTTGAAACCCGTCGTAATTTTTGATACAATATTTCTAAAATAATATGAATATATTATAATTTAACATAAATTGCTTTTTATCTAAATAATTAAAACAATTGACTCACGACCCACAGTCTGCGAAATGCTGATCCATACGATAAATTAAAATCGATTTTTAAAATATAATAATAAACTCATGTTTAACTGTCGAGTTACAAGCTATGAATATTCAACAGCGTGCAGTACGAAAATCTGCAAATCTCTGTTGTCGATACAATATGGTCATCCCATCGGAAGGCCCGCGAGTTTTTGAACTCCACGATCCACGCCATCGCAATATGTCCGATATAATGTTTTCAACACAACGGGAATTTCTGATGACGTGACGCACCTCGAGTACGTGGATGCCGATAAGTGTATAATATTTTGATGGTTCTCGCACCGGTAAAAAAAAAAACGATGTACACCCGACAGGCTGCAGTGGCGTGACTATTATATTTTAATATATATACCGTGTAGCGTGTAGCTCGATCATTTATTCACCGTTCCGTGTGCATCCGAAATTTTTACATCACTCGCGTCCCTGTTAATATTTAATAATATTGTAAACCGTATAATACGCCTAATTTTGAAGTTGTTACGATTATTTAACGTTTGGATTATGAAAACTTATATATATAGATATTAGATTTAATGCATGAATTAGGCTTAGCAGTAGATGACGCATCAACTATCATTTTTATAAAATGTATTTATATATTATAATGAGTCATGAATTCTACACATGGCCGTCGGTTTCAATTGGAAACTATGACGCTTTTAAATAATCATATAACGCATACGGACTTTTGGCTTGCGACATGGTATCACTGGCTGAGTGCGATTTCGTCGAGTCCGTCTTCACCGGAAGGATCATAAACGCTGCAGGTGATTTATGAATGCGTTTAAAATGAATTTCACTTCACTTGGTGTGCAGTGTAAGTAATATAATAATATTATTCCACATACTTTGCGTGCGACTTTCGTTTATCGCATCGTTTCGCGTAGCACTACAGGAACCACGTACGTGGCTTATAAATTATAATAATACATCATTTCTCTCGAGTCATAAAAGTCATAAAACACACCGCATTAGTTTGAGGTAGGTACGCATTATGAATCTAAATAAAAAAAATACACTCTTACACACGGCGGCGCTTGGAAGACCGAGGACAATTTCCCAAATTGTTTTACTATATAGTTTATCCACTGTCTCCCACGTTGCGTTATATTTTCAGACAAATTTCTTATTTTATTTTTAATCTTATAAGTAAATTTTATACGATTTGTGCGAAAAAAAAAATACACAAATAATATGCGTGTATATTATATGATAACAGAGTGGAAACATAAATAAAATTGTGGTGTGTGAATAAAATGTTATCCGTTATAGTAAAATTAATTATTATTAGGTATACGTATAATGTTTAGATCAACGCAATACCAACACATTGTTCCATTTTATAATAACGTTTGTGGTAAAGTAAATTCACTCTTATTATTGCTTCGTTTAGAAACTTTTATTTTATGGTTTTATCCGGGGGGGGGGGAATACTCATGGTACTATAAGTAATAATTTTGATGACAAGATTGTAGTGGCAAAAAATGACAGTTTGTAAATGCACTCAGTAGTACTATGTGACAATTTGATTTTCAGTTGGATCAGAAGAAAGTCTCTAGGCCAGGCCCGCTTAAAGTCTTCGTAGAGGATTATCAGTTAGCGTGCGGAAATATGTAGGAGATATATTAATGGGTTTTGATGGAGATTTGACTTTCAACGAAAATAAATATGATGGGATTTTGTTATTCTCATTGATGTCGGTGTTTTTAAATCATTGTAGAAGTTACATAGAAGTTACTTCGGATCTAACCTGTAGGCTGTTGCGATGGTTTAGCGAAGCAAAGCCTGGATTTTTCTTGATTGTTTAATGAATCTACTCAGTCGGAACCACAGCTATGGTACAATGGAGCGTAAAACATCTTTACGATAGGATCAAGTAAATTTGTCGATCAAAATAAATGCAAATACTTTTCTTTTGTATTTCACGATTGAGCATATAAATTATGCGATGTTTTCGTTAGAAATTATGAACTATATTATTATTAGGTATATAAAGAAAATATTAAATCAAATATACTCCAATGAAATAAAATATGATATGATTTAAAAAATAAGATTTCTTTTATGGTCATATCCTGTAACGTAAAGGTAGTTGATCTGTTAATAATTTACCTGTTTGGTAATGATATCCTACTAAAAGTGAAATTTATATAAATTCATCAGGTTCAATTCATCGACTACTTTTTTTCAATAAAATAATTTATATTTTATCTATAGCCATTCTAAAAATAAAAATAAACAAATAAAACTCAGTTTTACACACACCGTGTGATCCGATTGTATATAATATAGGTTATCCAATGTTCATCATGCATGAACTGAATTATTTTTATAACAATTTTAGAACAGCACCTAAATCATCTCAATATGTTTAATGATCATTCTACATTTTTCCCATATACTGAGTGTATAATATATGGTTGTAAAATGTATAAAATTAATATTCATTGATCCCGAACTAATTTATTAATCTATAATATTATTGTTGATAATGCTGGGCTCAGCTCGCGGGTCGTGACTGCCAACTGGTGGTGTAAGTTTGGTGTCAAAATATGTTTTCGTAAGAATACGCGAAAATATAAATTACGAACAATTATTGTCTTTTACCGAGACCTACACATGGGTCTAATTATTATTAATTAATAAATCAATCTCGAATGCAGTTACTAAATATTTCCTATCACGTATTATTGTCATGAGTATCAAGACTGGTAATAGTTTCTTAATTCCTATCAAATATGTCACATGCTCTTTCTTTTTTCAAAATACCCGCCGAATAATTAATGTTTCTGGAAACTTGAAATATGGCAGAAAATAAAACAACAAACTCGTATTAAATTTCAACCTAGACTTAATTACTTCTCTAAGATATAATGACTTGAACAACTAAATTAAAATTCATCTAAGCGTACAAGACAGAAGATAAAAATATTTCCATCTAGATAAAACACATCACTGCGCGCGTAGGAGTACGTACTCGTATAGGGGTACTCGAAGCGAGAAGTGCATCCGCATACCATAATATTATATTGTAATAATTAAAATTTTCTTTATCCGATTTGTAGTTATAACTTGGTTTACATACGGTTTTTGCAATTTAAATTTTATCCAACACACTCGTTAAATAATCATGCGAACCCGGGATGATGTGGCGCGCAAACGAATCGCGGTGTTTTGTTTTTCGCAAAACCATAATATTTAATAATATTCTCGTACACATACGCAACCGTATAGATGACGATAACACTCGGCTTTGTAAAAAGGCGTGGATTGTTGTTCACCACCGCCACGACACGTGAACATGCAACATATTACTCGTACATATATGTATATATGTATATATATATATATATATATACGTATTTATATCCTTTGGGTATAACTATAACGACCTGCAGTATACCTTCTCTTTGAAATTTCTCTGTTCTTGGCAGTTAATATTATGTGACATCGCTATCTTGGACAACGTATTATTATAGTTAGAGGGGTGTCGGGTTGACGCTAAATTAAACCCTCTTGTACGCCGCGATAAATTGGTTCATATTATTATTATTATTATTATTATTATTATTATTTTCATTTTTATTTTTTTTAAGTCTTGACGTACCTAACATTGTAATACAATAATTTATTATCTTAAGTCTTCAGCGTTTAAATATTATGTTAGAGTTATTAATATTTTATTATTTATTTTTTTTTTAATAATTACATAACCGACAACAATAATGTGTTAGTTATCGTAACATATTCATTTGGTATTATTCCACGCAGTGTACATAATATAACTGATTAAAATATAGCCTTATCGATTCTAATTTCGGAATATATAATGATTGAAAGAAGAAACGAGATTTAAAGTTCGGTTGTACTGCAAAATATATTATAAAATGTTGGTTTTAGCTCTAAATTCAGGTTTTTTTCGGAGAGTCAAAATATAATTGATTTTTACAATATTATATAACTATTTTTCAAGTTTACCTATAAACAATTTAAAACATACGATTTAAATCAAATTTGGAAAAATGTAGGTAATAATTGTTTATAGTATTTAGTTTAAAAACTAAATAAGATAACCTGGTGAATCAATGCTGTATATAAGTTATATGTTCTCTATAAATTTCTAATCGTAATTTTGAATAAAGCTATAAGTTCATTGGAAAAAATATTCTGTGCCAATGTCGGTCTAAGAAAGTATTCACGACATCTGTACAGGGAAATATATCCGAGTCTAAAATTGTATTTGGTCAATTAATAATATTATTGTGGATAATATGACTTAAAACGTGTTTAAATGGAATTTGGCTTCGGTCCGATTTAGCCATTTCGTCTTGAACAGTTTTCACCATATATTACTTATAGTTTTAGATAATATAATATTATGTCGGAGAAGATTATTAAAATCCCAGCGTATAAATAATGAAGTAATGATAGGCAATAAACGTACGTGGCTATATTATATTAATATATTATTATTTGGAGTAAAATAATAGTATACATAGTCGGAATAGAAACGAATAAAACAAAATTAAAAACGAACTACAACAATTTATTATTCGTATACCAAAATGGAATAAATATAATCAAATAAAATATATAACTTTACGTTTATTACGTATTACCACCGTTATGTCCTGTAAGTCGTTGTATAGAACCGGGCGCAGACGAGATATTATAACGTCTACATTAAAATATTATAGCCTGCATCGCCACATAATCGGACGTTTTACAAAACAGCCGACTCTCTACGCATTGCCCGATTAACATTCAACTCTACGCCAGACGTAACTTTTTTATCGTTTTGATGAAATCTAATTCAACTCAGATCCTTGTATTTGTTGTTCACCAACTCGTATAAACATACACACACACACATACACGCACGCACGCACGCACGTACATACATACATATATATTATATATAGTCCGTAACACGCGTAACTAAAACGATATCTGTATAACGATATTACGTAGGTATAACGGGGCGGCGTTTCACGAGGATCGAAAATCGTAATTTCTCTCAAACACAGTGGCTTCGCTTTGTTATCTGATCACTATGCAGCAGCATTGCATGTATAACTATAACAATGTACACCGGAGTGCACCGGGATTCAGTCGACGACGGTATAATTTTATAAGTTATCATATTATTATATATTACGCGCGTGCTATTGTATTCAACACAAAGTGAATTAGAATAGGCGATATCATCCGATGAGCATCGTCGTTTATTATCGCACTATTGTACAAAAAACCGAAAGGCAGAATACCGTACACGGATTTTCAAATAATAGTTGTTGGCCAATTACTGTATGCGGGTTAAGGAAAAAAAAAGAAAAGAAAAAGTTTTATGCCCATAACCGCACACACTTTTCGGATGTATATATTATGGGGACGCATATTTTTTTTTTTGGTGAATATTCTAATCAAGATAATACGACAGATATAATACTAATCAGTTAAGGCACCTTCAAAAAAGCCTTTAATCTGATTAAATCCCGATTGTATCCTCAACGTAAAAATTTGAAATTTGTTTATACTTTGCTTTCGTTTCAACTTTCGATTTTCGAACCATCGCATGTAGTTATATGACATATGACATAAAATGCTTACTAACAATAATGGAAATAATGTGGATTAGTTATTTAAACTATATAACTTATTTTATTTTTGAATAAATAAAAGTTTGAGTGATATTGTTTAGCGCTGGTGTACAAAAAAAAAAAAAAAAAAACAGTGTAACAATATTATCCCAATATTAACAGTATAAAATCAAATAGGTAGGTATATATTATTTCCATAAGTCGTTTATTTTTTTTAATTCATGATAATTATTACATTACATCATACCTATTATTTTATATTCATTGTTATTACTATTTAACTTATTTTTCATTAAATTAATATAAATAAATAAGCTTAAACAAAAAAAAAAAACAATAAATTACCTGTGTGGTATTATACTGTTGTAGTGTATGGGATTAGGCTTTACGTCTTTATAGATTAGTGTGGTATCGTACTATTTTTGTGTGTGGAATTAGGATCTATGTTTTAATAAATTTGTGCGGTATTGGGTCATGTTTATGGGGTAATTGAAAGCACTAATCAATAGACCAGTGGTATTCAACCTTTTTAGTTGTGCAGTCCATGCGCTGATATTGTATAAAAAACTGAGGTCCTCCAACTTTACACACAATTAAAAAATATAAACGCACCAACACCAACATAGTACATTCTACAGTTATATTGGTTATATATAACATTAAAATATATACAGTCTACAATGTCCATTATATGTCAATATTTAGGAGAATAAACTGTGCAAGAAAAATTGAAAAATAATTTTTTTTACAGAATACAAATGATCGAAGTTTAAAGAAAAATGCAATGTAATTTTTGGTATTATTACTGTCTAAAATAAGAGGGCCAATGTGAAAATTAAAAACCCTAAATCACTACCAGCATTCGTTTTATATATAATATATATAATATATAATATATATAATATATATAATATATATATATATATATATATATATTATATATATAAACAAGCTGAGTTACCCGGAGAAATGATTGTGAATGTTCAACTCATTTTGGGATTAAATCGCTGTGGAATTTTGAAATTTTGCTTCATTTTATATACATACAGTCATGATTTAGATTTTAATTACAATTTATTTTGGTTATAAGAATTGTAAACATGTAGCTGAATTACCGTTTCCCGGCAACAAATTCGTGGCAAATAAGATAACGCTATGTACTACAGTTTACCATCTTAAATTCATAATTATCGATAAGACATAAGGTTAGGATACTAAACTTAAAAAAGAAAAATACTCTTTGGACCATTTCAATGCATGATAATAATTACATTTTAAATTCATATTTCTTATGATTACGTGAGAATCATTTTTATAATCTATTAATTTATCATAAGTAAATGCCGACATTTTACGGCGACGCCATGGAACACGTTGTGGTTTAACTAAATTTTCGTCAATAGGAAAACCGTAGATATTGTTGATAATATTAACTATATTACTATCATTAAATGCAAAGTTGTTATTAATATTGTTTTCATTAATACTACCAACACTATTGGTATTTATATTATCATCATTATTATCGCTGTTAATATTGCAGTTATTTGGCGAGCCATTGTTATTTTGACTTAATCTGAGTAAACGTTGACGTTTTATTATATTCGATGAACGACCTAAATTAATTTTCATTTTCATTGTGATAAATTTTAATAATTAAAAGAAACGAATAAAAATTTAAAAATTATATTTTTAAATTAAATTAAAATTAACTTATTTTTAGTAATTTACAGTAGAACTTCGATTAACCGTCACTCGATTAACCGTCACTCTCTGTTATCCGTCATCGGTCACCGCCGAAAAAAAAATAATTAGGTGATTAGACGATTTAATCGAGCTAGAGAACCAAAAAAACAAACTAAAATGACAGATTTTTTTTATAATATGTGTGGTATGTATGTTTATAATTTGTAATATGTAAGTATTTTTTTTTTAAAGTACAGACACATATAAAATATAATAAATGTGTATACAATATGTTTATACACGTTTTTTTTGCAAAATTTCCGTTAACCGTTTATTCGATTAACCGTCATAGCTCCGGTTCCGACAATGACGGTTAATCGAAGTTCTACTGTACTTATTATTAGTACTGTTTACTATTTAAATACAGGCATCTTGAATATTCGACAGTACATCGATACACAAACATTAAGCAGCTTTCCGACTTTTACGAAAGCTTCACTTAAAAGTTTTAATAATTTTGTAATTGTGTTTTTTATCTATCAGAATAAAATGCTGTAAAATCATAACGATCGGTTCAGTAGTTTCCGAAAACATATCACTCAAAGGTTTTCATTTTCACATTTATATATTAGATATATTTGTTTTTATTTTTATAAAAATTGAAAAGGTGAGAAATAAAATCAGCCTACCCTTTGCTAGATTATTGAGCAACGTCCACAACCCGCTACCATTGTCCATGGGTTGGAAACCACTGCTATAAACGATAAAAATAATAATATAATATTACACAATATAATATACGATCACACGGATAGGTGAAGATACTGTTATCTATAAATATGTACGCGTGTAAAAGAATTTCACCGTAAATGTTTTAATTTAATTCCATAAATCGTTTGCACGGGCATAAACTATTTAATAACAATGGGTGATATATATGAATAAATATAGGTGGGTACCGCGCGTGGTCGCAGTGGATATACGAGCACGGCGAAAATTGATGGTAATAATTAAGAGTTTAGAGCATAGATTCTTAACCTTTTCTGGGTCATGAACCTTTTTCAAAAAAAATATATGACCACAAACCTCCATAAAAAAATAAAATAAAAATTTTAATTATTTTTAACGATAATACTAAAATGTTTAGTTATATACGTACTTAGTTACATGTGTAGTGGATACATATGAGTGATTTTTCGGTTTTAAGTATTTCACTGTAATGATTGCTATTATTATTATTTTTAAATCTGGAACCGTATTGGATAGAACAATACGCATAATCATTTTGATGTCCAATCAGTTTCTTAATTTTGTTTTAGTTGCGACCATTGAAGGAAATCCAGAATGTAGAGATACAGCGAAAGAGATGGAAAGTATAAAGAGAGAGAGAGAGAGAGAGAGTATGAAGAGAAAATAGCGAATGAAATCAAAAATCGTATAGCCCTGGATACAATTTGTGAAAAAGCCTTCATCAATTTTATGTAATGCACAATTTAAGTTTATAACCGAATTTTTGGCTTTTCTGCAATTATGTTCTTCGTACAATTATTATTATTATTATAAATTATAATATATTATTAATCACATACATACACACACACACACACACACACACACACACACACACTGATACACATCCGGTATTTAAATAACCTGTACAGAGTGTTTTAGGCGTTTCAGCATGATTATTGACCAATTAAATAACTTAAATGCATTTTTATCTTATTTTTATAAATTAAATATTATATTGATATTACGATTAAGAGTAGAATCACATATTTAATATTATTTAGATGTAGGTATATAATATAAATTTAGTGCTGTATTTTAATATTTGTTTAGGAAAAATAAAAATAAATGGAATAGTAAAAGTTATATCAGCATTTGTCAAATAATGCTGAAATACTCGTAATAATATTATGCTTACACAGTGTCGGAATTGTATCAGATTTGCGGTTCTTCAGTTCTAGGTGCATGTTTACACGTGTATTACTCGTATAGTGTATACCTACGTATAATCGACCTTTTATGTCCGACATACCAGTGTAGTGCGTGTGTGTCGTCGGCCGCCATTTCGTGAAAAATGAGTTACGTAATATCATATATATATATATATATATATATATATATATATATATACCTATTACATATACCTATATCATGACTATACTAGTGCGGAGTATATACGCTACTATAATACGCTGTGTTCCACTTCACTAATGATTTATGAGTTGAAGATAATATTTTATGATACGCACGTATATAGTCTCCTAGCAGGGCTGTGTACAGTTGTAGCACACACCACACTTCAACAACAATCATTTATATATATATATATACCTATGTACGTGTGCGGCCAATAATTACACGTCGTGGACGGGGAAAAAAAATATAAACACTATACACACTGTACGCTTTTACGTATAGCTATACTTATTATATTAAGATGCATTCGCACGATAAATTTTCAAGTCTACGACGGTTTATACGATTGTCATCTGAACAGTTTTCGAAACAACGTTTTTCGACGTAATTGCGTGGCAAAACACGCCGTGCCAGAGGTGCCATTTTACCAGCTTCTCGTATGAGAAAGTGCAAACATTTTATGTGGTCAATCAAATCCGATATAGAAAATGTAGGTAATGTACTGTAGTGATTTTCTAAAATTGAATAATATTTGTTATATTATTGAAAACAATATTGCGTTGAAAAAAAAAATGTAATATTGAAGTCTGAAAAGTCCAAGTGATCGACCATCACACTAGTCGATTACGGATACAATTTTCAAGGAATGTCGAGTGCACACCCTGACTTCCCCCAATCGGTGTCGTTTATTTCGCCGTATGTGTAGACCGTCGAATTATGACTGCACATTTGAACTTGCAACGTTTCCGTATAACAGGTGGATACACGCGATCGCATCAAAGGTCAAACTCGTCCAAAACTATATTCGACCGATTTCGACGGTTAAAATGTCAATTGAAAGAAGTCAGTCACATCGATGGGTCAACAAGTGTCTGAGATATCTAAGTTATCCGGCTATACATATGCGCAATAGTAAGACATGGACATAGTCGATAATGTTTCTTATTGTAGCCCAAAATGTACAAAATTATAAATTAGTGATAGTAATAAACCACCGCATCGTAATTATGTTTTTAATTTTTAAATATCGCAATAGCCAATAAGTATCGAAATTCCAATGGAATCCGACGAAATTAAAACTATGTAAACGCAACTGGTTAAAGAAGTATTTTTTGTGTACATTAAACGCCTACTCTGAATAGTTGCGTAGATGCGGATAACAAGACCGTACCTAAACGGAGTATTATAACATTTATAACTATTGTAATTAGAATTAACAGCTACAAGTTACAACAATATAGCTTCTAAGTTTCTAACGTTAATTTGAGTTGAGTACTTTCCAAGTAGAGTTATGTACATCTCCTAATTATATTTGGCGAATTTCGAATTATTTCAAAATTGCTAAAGACAACTAATTTAACATCGGAGGCAAATATTTCAAAGTCAATTGACATTTATTTTGAGAGCTTTTGTTTTATAAGCAACTATTGTATACTAGTAGTATCATTAACAAATCGGTAATGATTTACCACACAGCCACACAGCCAATCACTTGAAACAGAATCAGCTGTTAAACATATTTTAATTTAGAAATAATTAATGCACGCAGATAATTGAAAATGATTTACAATAATAAGTAATAATAATAACAGACATGCCAATTACATATAGGTTAGTTACAAATAAATGTTATTATGTAATTAGTGATTACTGTTATACCTATTATATAAAACGGAAAACCTAGAAGTTTTCGTTTTACTTTTAATTGTTAATATATTTATAATAATTAATATATACTATAGTTAAATTACTCTATTTCACACGGAACAGTCTTGACCGGGACATAGATATTTTTATTGATTACTACCTTACATTATTTAAAGCCTAGCCATGTTTGGTTGTTTGATAAGGTTATAACGTTTCACCATAGTAATGCGTAGATAAAATATAAATTATATCATTATGTTTTTATCGAACGTCAATTGATATTTCGTTCGCATACTAAACTAGGTTAGTGGGAAATGAGAATTTAGTATTTCGCACATACCGCAGGAAGTATATCGATTGAACGCATTACTGAAACGGATAACTCTGCCAACACCTCTTTGGTTGAAGAATGTAACGACAGTACCGACTGCGGAAAGTCGAAAGCTTTTCTATCACCTGTATTGTCAGCCTTATTGATGCACAAACCTCTCGATTCCCATCCCCTGTTCCTTATCTTAATCACTTTTCCGTGTTCAGGTGTTTTAATACCTGCGCTTCCGGGGTCGAAACATCGTAACATCGTAAGCACCGTAACTCACCGGGTACAGACGTTTCAATCGTTTTGAAATAATTATTTATTTATTAAAATGCCATGCCGATCATTATTGCACTTCTATGTAATTACTGTTAATCAAGTATTTTTTTTTTTCAAACTCTGCAAAGGCAAGATGAGTAAATTACTATGCGCGTGTACATAATATTATTTTTACGTTTAATCCAAATTGATTATAATTCTGAATATACATATTATTACTATCGTATTACCTTTATATCATTATAATTTTTAATATACTATTACTTCTACTAGTTAACAAGAAGATTAGAACAAACAAATAAATAACTCCATAGAACAAATATAATCTATATAATATAGAATACAAATACGTAGAGAAATAAATAAGTCAATATACATACCACATGAAATGTATTTACATTTATGGTGGTCGAAATAAGTTTGTATCATGCATTATTTGTTCCACACCGTTACAGTTTCACGGTGTACATTAATCGATGTTATAATGTAGGTATATGTATATCCGTTTTATAAATACTATCGCGGGCGCGCACGTGTACCTGCACACACACATATATATATATATATATATATATATTATAATATTAATATATGTTTTTCGTATCATACAGCGGGAAAAAGGTATAATAGTTATATAGGTACTCACCCAAGTCACCCGAGTGGTCATAAGTTATCACTTTGGGTTTTAAACAGCGTCGTGCTTTAAATTATGTACGTTTGATTTGCGCGCGTTCCAAGCGCAAGTGAAAAAAAAAAAAAAATAATAATAATGATAATAAAAAAAATAAGTGCTGATACCCGGCTGTGGAGTATGCATAAAATAAATACACATATATACGTGAATATAATATGTACATGGAAGTATTAATGGAAAAAAGGATGTATATTATAGTGTATACATATTATATGACTGCACTACGCTCTGTGATAATCGATGGTTTATATTATTTGAATCGGTCGACGGTGTAGCGTATAGGAGTAATTGAAAACGTAAAATGTATGTTTCGCATTTAATCGGCCATCGGGATGTGCGCGTTTTCGTGTGTGCGAGCGTGTGCTATGCTCCATGTATTCGGTGTTTAAATAATAATGCAGTGCGTAAATGTCCTGACCAATGGCGCAATATCGTGGTCGCCGTCGCCGTTGTTATAATATATACGCTCATGAATATACAGAGGAAAAGATGGAGAGAGAATGAGTGAGAGAGAGGAGAGAGAGAAAAAACGGCACGCGGTGCACGGCTGTGAAATCGATTACACGAAAATAGTAAACACCATCATGTCTTCTCGGGTTGTTTTTATGACTTACCACTCCTTCCTCCCACCCCACACGATGGCAAAAAGATTTTTTTTTTTTTTAGAGTTTTTTTTTCCCCCCACTGACAAGTTATATATATATATATAATATTTATCTATTTTATATATACATAACATATATTTTATGCCGGTCGTAGGGCCGAGAGGGGAACGATATAAAATGCAAACTAAGGAGAAACAATAAGTCCTACGGGAAGACGCGAAAGTCTCCGAAATCGGCAGAATAAACACCAGAAAGAACAATAAACGATGGAGTTCATGCGGCGAGCATTTGCGTGACCACGGTGGCGGGCACCCGCGGGTGGAGGAAGGGTTTTGCGCGACAGCAGATCAAATAGTGTACGACAACGACGGGGACGATTGTCGGGTGAGTGGTTCGGAGGGAGGGGGGGGTAAGACTGGAAAGATGAAAAAAATCATATTGCATTTCGCGTGTTTATATTATTATATACCCACGACCGGCGCCGCCGAGTCACGTGAAATGAAACCGCAAAACTTTATGGCGTTGCCGAAACGTCGTAAAAACGGAAGTTCAAAATCACCAGTCAGCATAACCGATACCCCTTGTGCCATCTATCCCGCACGTCGTGTTATCACAGGTTAGGCAGTATGGTTGTTTTTGTCGCTTAACCCCGACATTATATTATTATATGCGTTCCAAAGTATATATTACATACTATATAGGTGGTACCATTATGTTATTACACTTACGGCGAATGCGCATGCACTCTACGACGACGACCTCGCGGCATAATAATATAAGAATACACTGCAAGACGGAGCTATATATATATATATGCAAACATACGGAATGTGTAATAATTGAGAAGCATATAATATAGTATTATGTAATGTAAATTGGCATTTTTTTTTACCCCAATACGACTTTTGCGCAGTGATTGGATTGTGGTAGGGGGGACAGGGGGATGGAACTACTCTTCATTTTTTTTCCGTATTATCACAGTTTACCCATTTATTATATTCTTGTTATTTTTAAATGTATGTGCTTTAGAACTCTAATTGTTCAACTATACTTAGAGTCCGTCTTTTTTTTTTTTTACAATTCGATCACTGCCTCTGCGCATGCACGTTAATGGTAAAAAAATGACAGTCGGCTTAACTTTGCGATATGCATTACGTGTGTGTGATAGACTCTTCGATACCACGTATCAGTACCATATTTACGGAGAGAGGGGTCCATGGTGTCCGAACGCCCCTTCCCAAACGCCGATGTAATCTTGTATGTATATTACAATATATATATATATATATATACATTCAGTTTTATTTCAATTTTATGATAATGACAATGTTCGACGGACGATGGCTGTATATTATACGGATTGTATTACACGTCTCCATGATTATAATTGAGTGTTTGATACGTGGTATACGTAAGAAATACATGTAATTTTTCAGGACCCTCCCCCAAGAAAAAGTACAAAATTCGTCACTGCTGTGTATATCTTATATGAATGGTCTTATACGTTTTATCTGCCAACCTCGCTATTATGTGTACGGTAAACGTTGCATCGTATACAGTCAATGTCTCCGTATCCGGTCCACGATAACTACAGACGGACCGTTAGACGAGAATAATTTGTGCGGAAAAAAATATCCTTATCCGTCACGGAAATCGTGATAGAATAGTATTTTGTCAAATATATAGCGTTTCCGTAAATGTCACGGCGTGCAAAAGTCTCCCGGGTACCCGCAGAGATAACGTCCGTAGACTATGCGGATAACGTAAACGACTTATAAAATGATCTAATGTCATTCATGCAAAAGGTGATCGTATGACGCGGTGATGAGCTTATAATATACATAATGTTACAAAAATCCGACGGGACGTATATAATACGTGTAGTTCGTTAGATGTGTAATCTCACCATCAGCCAAGGGTGACACTGTCAGGGGAAATCAATAATTTCTAAAACAGTTTCTCTGGGAAAAAAAAACCGTTTCAACCCGAACATTGGGACGTTAGTCGTCAAATATTTTCAAATTACGGTTCCGGTCATTGATCAAAAACAACATTTTTGTATTTTTTTTTTTTTTTTTGTTACATACATGATTAACCTACCTCATGTAACTTTATGCAGCTTATGTTAGAGATAGGGAACTATGAGTAAAGCTAATTATAATAATTAAAAATATAACATTTAAAATATGCATTAAAGTTAAAAATCATTAAATCATTGATAAAACTGAGTAAATTAAAGTTTTTGATCTTGATCACTGAAAATACAACGATTTTGCTATTTGACATCTCCTATTTTTTGATATTAATTATATGATACAGATAACAGTGAGTTAAATGTACGTTTTCTAAGTAATCGTATACTTAAATTTACCTGTAGTGACATATTTTATTCTATATACTTCCATATTGAATAAAATGTATAACTATTAAGAGATTATACTCTTGTCGTCATGTTAAATAACGTTAAAATAAGTAGATTTAGTCTTTTAAAGCTTTAATTTTTCAATTTCTTTTTTTTTTTCTAAAACATTTTGTGGGATAAGATTGATGGTACGTTTTCGGTCCGAAGAACCGAAATATCCGAATTCAATCGCTTCGGACATGCCTCACCTTAATTACGGTCCAATTTGACGTGCGCCGGTAAACCGCCGGAGAGCTTGGTCGTTTGCAGACTGTATATATTAATATAAGTACTCGGTACGTAAAATGATCGGCCGAGACGTTCGTATTAAATACATGATAAACACGATACACGTGGAGAAGTGAGAGTAATACAATAATATTGTTTCTGAGCGCGGTGGCGTTGAACGCGAGGTACAGAAGTCGTACCCGTAAAATAGGATCACTATTCGAAAAAAAAAAAATCCTTAGTAATACGAACGGTTTTCTCCGAAGCGCGTAATCCTGTTTCCGAATCATTATAATCTTGGTTCGTTAGACCCATTGTACGATTGCCGACGTTTGAATCTTTTCACTCTTTCTCTTTCTTTCTCTCTCACTCTCTCTCCACCCACTTTCAACGCTCAATGCATTGTTCTTTTGTGCCGCAGATGCCGTTTCTCGCCTCTTCGACGTTCAAATATTTAATTATATAACATAGTCTACAATTGCAATATAGTACGACGTCTACGTACCCACTCTTCTACTGCACCAATCCAAGCAGTGTACCTACGCGACGATTTTTCGCAATGAACCGCGACCGCCTTGGCGAGTAACGATTTGCCGCCAACCACTACTATTCTCTCTGCTCCCTCGGGACATTAATAATATCTATTTTTCCCCGCCACATTTTTTGTTTCGCTTTTTAACGTTCAGCCCACATCATGCATACGTTTATACCTGGCACTATCACTATACGGTGGGATGATGTATACGCTGACTGCACGTATTGTCATAATACGCAATCTTTTCACGTTTCCCTAAATTACCAAGTTGTGTGCTATTTGTTGTACTATAGGATCAAGAAATATAATATGGTAACCATCCTCACCCGCTATAATTTTGTTTCGAGCTATAAACATTTTGTACAATGATTATGTATTTTTCTTGAGAATGTCTCAAAATTATAGGTTGTTAAAACCTAGGACTATAAAAAGGATAAACAAAATTTACACATTGTGAAAATCGATTGTTAAGAGCTTTTACTGTTATACGTCTTTATCGCAGTGTGTGTGTGTGTGTGTGTGTGTGTGTGTGTGTGTGTGCAGCCAAGTCACGCCTCATCCGGCCACACTGTCACGATTTCGTAAAGTTTACACAGTAAAATAACTTAGACCATGCTCTAATCAATTGGCGAGAAAACCTTCTACTCCCACGACTATACATCCCACCATATATTAGCCATATGCAAGTACTCGAACCGAAAAGCGTCATGACTCCTACTAGAGGCATCACGAGTATTGGTCAAAGGATCCAAGTTAGTTGACACCATATTTTTACGGTTTAAAGCGTACGAAAAAACCCATTACGACTGGAGGAGAGAAGCAACTTTTTTAAACATTGTCATCAAGTATTAAAATATTTGCGTTTCGGCAACTGAACTGCAATATATTATTCCTAGACCTGGCGTCATCTCTTGTCGATCGCTGGTACAATCAAACATTTACTTAATGAATTTTACTTAATAAATTAAAATATGACGTTGAAAAAAAAAATTCATTTAATAAAAAATAACCTATTTTTTTAATTTTTTAATTTATTTTTTTATTCAGAAAATCGTCTAAAATTCCATTGAAATACTTATAAAATTTTGACTGTATAAATGTTAGTAATTATCTAATGAATTAAATAATATGCCATTCATTGCTATTTTCAGTATGCTCAAAACCAAGACAAAATATCATGTCAGAATAGAATCTCGTTGTTTCCAAAACTCTATTTAACGATACATTTGAAAACCCCAAAATACAAGTACTATTATATTATGATATAATTTACAATAATTGTTTAATATGCATTCGTTAAAAAGAAAGGGGTTTTTTAATAAACACTTCATTGTTAAAAAAAAAAAAAAAAAATCGTAAAATAAAGATTTAACTGTGTGTGTAATATCTATCATATATATTAATAATATCTATATACGATCTGCCGATAAAATATGTATATAAAATTACAATCCTATATTGTATTATATATATGGTATCAAACGAGGAAGTACTAGAAAGAATGTCCGTGAAAAGAACTTTATGGAGTAGTATTAAGAGAAGAAGAAATGAATTGATTGGACATGTATTGAGACATGGTGGGTTGCTAGGATTAATTATAGAAGGCTGCGTGGAAGGAAAAAATGCTAAGGGAAGACCAATAATGGAATATATGCAACAAATAATAGAGGACCAAGGGTGTACTTCTTATAAAGAGACAAAGAGGAAGGCAAGTAACAGGGAAGAGTGGAGAATTGCTACAAACCAATCCCAGGGTTGAATACTGAAGAGAGAGATTATTTATTATGTTATTATATTATTTTTACACCACGTACAATATTTTCACATGCAATACTAACGATGGATGTTGACCAACGTTGTACTTTGTGTATCTAATGTGACTGCGCAAATGTTTGCAAATAAGAACCGCCGAACGCACGAAGAGCAAAAAATATACATAACATTTTTGTGTAATTACGTTTGATTGTTTTTCGATGTCGTCGGTCACCGTCACCGCTGGAATAATTATTATAATATGAATGGTAGTTTTAATTTTTTTGTTTTTTTTTTTTTTTGTTCCTGTCGTTCCGCCCGCCGTAATTTAATTATCAAAGAAGTTTATTATTAATTTCATCCCGGGTCCCGTGAAATACTTATCTCGTCACCGCACCGCCACCCCTTCCGCAACAGGTGCTATATAATTAATCACTTAGCTACGCCACCTATTCCGTGTAAATATATATATATGTATATGTATACGTAAATGTAATACATATTGTATTATAACTATCGCATTGCCCACCGGTGCACGATGAAATTATCAACGGGCGCTTGTTTGTGTCTTCCTACGCGGTGGTGAAACACGAAACTATATAAACGTCTCGTCGCCGCCGTCGCCGTGATATAATAATATTGTATTTAATACGATTTTAAATTATTACGTTTATTTATTTAATTGTTTTTGTTTTTTTATTTTTTTTTTATTTTTTAATCAATTCGAGTTTCTTTGTCTTACGTGGCCAAAGGTCTCTGCTCGTCTCTTTACCCCTCCTTGTAGGTCATGATCGATCGATACACACGTCGGATAAATCGAACGGTTATAAAATATTTATAATATACCTACTATTATTGTGTTCAAACGTTAAAATATTCATGTTTTTGTGTGTGGATCGCCAAGGAATAATTGCGTGTTATATTATTATAATTTTTGGAAAATGTGTTCATGCGTGCGCGCGATTTCGCTAAAACGCAAAACTACACATACAGTATATATAGCTACGAGACCGTGAGAACACATAAATAAACGGTTGTCATGCTTTTGCGGGACGGTGGGTGAGGGAAACAATGCCGTTTTACTTGTTCCACCGATCACAGATAATGTTTTGTGCGAGCATAATTTTTCCCCGGTTAAATAATTTAATTACAGCGCATTATTATTATCTTATTTGTATCTGTCGAAAACGTATAGTGGTGGCGACAACACCGCTTATTATATTAATTGTATGCATCACGTTGCGTTCGCATGATTATTTAGGCCCGTAAACCAATATAATCTACTTTTATACTGATTGGATTCAAACAAGAAATTCAACGATGTCAGGTGAAGGGACGAAAACTAAATCTGCAACGTATTTAAACTTGTATACGCATAAGTATACGTGTACAATAGAACACTTTTATGTAATATAACGATTAGTGTCAATGAGAGTGAAAATAAATATATACTTATTACAATGTTATAAATATCCAACTTTTAAATGTGTATAGTGATGTTGCACTAAAATATGAAAAAATAATCAATATTTTATTCACACGTTACTCCATTGCTTTTTGTACAAATTATAAACATCAATTAGAATTTAATTATTTTCAAGTAAGCGGTAGATATTTCAGAAAAAAAGCTTTTATCTAATTAAGCATTTAGAAATTTCAACAGGAATATTAATTTTTTTTTGTTATATTCGTAAGCTTCTTTTAGTAGTAAAGATAAATAGCTCTTAAAATTTTTTTTTCGATATTTATTTTTATCACTTACTGCCTCACCGGTGTATTCGTTTTTGTCTTAATTTCCATTATATAACTATAATTACCATGGTATGGCAAAAACTCCGTTTTTCAAAATTTCAGCAGCAAACCGATCAAAATCAAGTGCATAGAACTCACCAAAACGAAAAACATTCCTTCATGATCAACTTCCGATATCGTTATGAATTAATAATGAAAATCACGTATCCCCAATACACATATAATGAAACTTATGTATACATGACAATGGTAATATAGTTACTGCTCGTATTCGCATCGTTGTATATGACTATTAAAAATGTGGTGCATGTTGTTATTTTTTGTATAATATTACAGTAGAATTTATATTTATGAAATATAGAAATTCAGTTTGTGCGCAATTATAACGACTTCGTACTATATAATCGTCGATAATAACGATGTGACTCGAATGTACCGTGAACTTTTTGCAGTGCACTTCTCGTTATTAAGTTTTTATTTATATAGTTGAGATTATATACAATTGTGACCATTACATGGAAAAAATATAGTATTATAATATGAACTTGAATAAAAATAACAATATTTGAAAAAAATATTGCTATACCTATGCGAAACGGGAGAAGAAAAATGTAATACAAAGAATAGTGAGCAGAAGGGCACAGTTGATGTCACAAGAGTCAATAACGATTTTAAAACGATGATATACCAAGTGTATTATAATGAAAACGACTGTGAAATCAATCTATTATTGCATTTTCATAGTAATCGAAATAAGTGTTCCCGAGATATCCGTGAAACTATATAGTAAGTATATAAATATATATTTATCACAAATTATGTCACATGACGTGTGAATATTTCAACGTTTGTTGAAATTGTTCATTTCATGAAAAGCTATGTGTATTTCACGAAATAGAAACCTTTAATTTACATTTAGTGAGATTTAAAATGATTTCATTAACTACGCAAGACTCTTCTTGAAATTGACTCTATATTTTTACATTATTTTGCCGGTGATCCATAAAACAAAATTTTATAAAAAAAAAAAAAAATACTTATTATGGGGTGGGGGAGTAAACGGACCATGAGGAAATTCACGGAATTATTTAAAAGATTTAGAAGCTAAATTAAATACGCAAATGCTTTATCTGAAATAATATATATTTAATAATTTTAATTAATAATCATCTACTACAGCAAAACAAGAGGTCTCACAATCATTATTTACTTTGGAAGTATGAATTTTATTGTTGATTTATTGAGAAAAAAATATTAAATTTTTAGAGAAACAATAACTGGAAAATAAATCAAGTAATAATTACTATTTTTTATCAAATTTATTACTTTTATGGAATGAATAATTTTTTTTTTTTATTAAGAAATAATAACTAATAAAAACGTTTGATGTTTCGACTGTCAAGGCATCGGTCACTCAACCCCCACTTAAAAGCAAATCATATGCCGAAGTAATGAAAAATGAAGATAATTCCATAGTTCCATCATTAGCCCTCTAATCTCCCTTCTCACTGCAACTCTTAATTCACTCCTTCCTAAAACAATTTAACATCCAACACAATTGTCAATAGACATTGTATTCATACTTATTCTGAATGCAATCTTGTTATTCTCATATAACTACTTACTTTTAATTGGGTCTCTAACCACTACCACTGTTAATATTTATTTTATCTCTCTTATTCTATTTTTTCATTTCCATATTCATATGTATTCTATTATCTATTTTAATTAATGTCACGTACACATTCACATGGCTGCTTTATCTTTATTATTATTTAATTATTATCTTCTCACTTTAAATTTAGTTGTAAATCAAATAATATTATAATACAACATGTAATAATTCTGTAATTGTCGAACTGAATAGTTTATACTGCAGTTCTCTTTTTTTTTTTTTAATAAAAAAAAAATGTTTTATTAATTTTTCATTTATATTTATAACAATATTGATTTGACTACTTCAAATTTGGCATTGGATTTAATAATTAAAAACTTTTAACTGAAGAAGAACTTGGAAGTATACATATGGCACATTCAAATGAACATCAATTATATATTAAATTAAAATATTTAAATTTAAGGTTATAAAATAATAAAACTTGATTAATTTATTATAAAATTTGCTACAGGACATGCAAAAATTAAATTCTCGAATGATAAACAATTTTATTGTGTGATAGTTCCAGTACCAAAAGTTGATAGAAGACGTG
Organism: Chaitophorus viminalis; assembly: GCA_025469195.1. Lineage (NCBI taxonomy): Eukaryota > Metazoa > Arthropoda > Insecta > Hemiptera > Aphididae > Chaitophorus > Chaitophorus viminalis. Next base: position 23,780 of record JAIPRK010001543.1, read on the forward strand.
TTATCGTGAACAAAAAAAAATAAATAAAATATATAGCCATATAGGATAGAAACTAAGCATGGATTATCGGAAGGATGATTTAGATACACTAATTCACCGATTATCACGTCCAATTTTATAACTATTGATCAAGTAAAACAAAATAAAGAAATAACTCTTCGTTAAACAGCTGCTGTATATCATGGAGTTAAAGATATATTCAAGTTGTGCATGTAAAACCAACTGCATTACTAATCATTGTGTTTGTTTTAAATCGAAGTTCAAAATGTACTAGTTGTTGTTACGATTTGATTACTTGTTCAAATAAATAAATGTTTAGAAATATTAATAAGAACCCAACGTTAAATTTTGTTATATTTCGTTTATATTAAAATTAAAAATACAGAAACTGTTTGAAGTAGTTTATGTGTTAACCTTTTTATTTTTATTTCGTGAAGTTTTATTGGCCAGTTGATGAAAATAATTATGCAATGTGAACATTTAGAGTCCATTTCTTGAAAATGTTATGTATACAGTCAATAAAACTATATTGTATTTCATGAAGTGTAGAAAATTATTTTCATTTCATGAAATTAACTATAGCACAATGCGAATGCGACATCTATATTTATAATAGTACATTTGAATCGGATGAATAAGACGTGTTTGCAGAAAAACACAGAATTGCGTACACGGTTAATTAATCGTTTTACATAATATACCTTCGTAATAACGACTAAAGAAACGTATAGATACTTATATCATATTATATTTTACACGTTTTAATTTTTTATTTTTACAAAGCAATCGCTAAAAATAATACCAAGACCGCGGTTCTGTTTAATTTACAGGAAATATAATGCTTAAAAATTAAAAAATATGATATTCTGATGAAGTGATGTAGACCAATATTACAGGATATTATATAATCCACTGTTACTAAATGATTAAATATTTGTTTTCTTTTCCCGGTAAACCTGATCGAAATGGTGTGGTATTGTAATAGGATTCCGGGGGAAGATTTCTCGAGATTCTTCCGTTTGGTTCGCTGGGGATTTCAACTAAATAACTTGTACACGTCTTTCAAGACGTTTTGGCCGGAGTAGAACCAAAAATAAATGTTACACACGTTCGCTTTCACCTCTCGTATTGCACGTGCAAGTGTCATTGGTTTTAACGAGTTCTCGGACACACGGTATCGGCGCTGTGTGACGTTTTACTAGGAATACTTGATGGCGGCATTTTATACGTCGTGCAAATATATGGATAGTTAATAATTAGTTTTGCGTTCCTGCGAATATGTGACGGGTATGACGTATGAATACAATATTATAGTGCACCGGATGACGTTGGACTGCTGCACGCGCACATATTTTTCTTTGAAATGGCTCTCTATTTCACTCTCTCTCTCTCTCTCTCTCTCTCTCTCTCCTCCCTTCGTACGATCCTGCTTGCACACCCCAATGCTAGATTCATTAGCTCTCACGATCAAATCAATCATGCCTACCCTTTCTACACGTCCGTGGTGTTTACCGCGTACCACTAGAAAATCAATGTACCATGTCGTACGGTGACGACCGTTACGCAATACCAAACAAAAGTGTTATGTCGTCGTAGTACTCGTCGAATAGTAGCCCAATGTTTTAGTTCATTTTTAATTCGTTTTGATTGACAGAGACCGTTGAATAACCAAATGAAACATCGACTAAACGGATCATGAAAAAAGACGCACACTGATTATAGTAGGACGGTATAAGTTATTGACTACAGAACATAGATAGATCCATACTTGTAGTTTTTGTTTCGACGTTTGATATTTTAATTATGAATTGTTCTTATTTACCCAATATTACTCTTTATGGTAAAGTGTGCAATCGTTTAAAAATGTACACGTTGATAAAATAACATACACGAAAATCTAAACAAGTTGTATTAAATAAAAACGTAAATGTACTTTGGATGGATAAGAAATCGGAATTTTAACATGACATTGTCTCTAACATATTATTCCGACGATCAACGCGCGAACTCGGGTTCGTGTAATTCTTTGACAGGCGTAGACGTTCGTTTTCTTATCGCCGGTCGCTCTAGAATGTATTTTATTTAGTAAGGTCACCGTGCACGAAAACCGCAGCCCATACCGTGATCAGCGTCACCGCCCGGTCCTCGCATAAAGAGCATTACCCACACCTCGTACCCGATTGCCTAGTGACATTAAGAAAAAGTTTATCGATAACAATCGCGCGTTCCCGGCACCCGGAAAACTATTTGAAGTTGATAATAATATGTGGTCGTAGAGCAGATAAACTATGACCGTGCTACGGTTTTATACACCGTATGTATATGTACTTACATACAATATAGTATTAATTATATAATATCAAACGGAATTCTTCGCTTGCGTTTTAATTTACTGATCGAATGTAACGATTTATAGGTTCGCAGTCGTATAGGGCGTACCACGTATAGTTTGTATTATACCCGTATTGTTTCAATGCGTTCAGAAGACACCAATGAGCGTAACAATGCCGGTTCACCCTAAAATTATTGCGTTCCTTTGTTCTCATTTCTTGACAACTTTTCTCTCCCAAACTTTGCGTAATGCAATTACATGTTATTATTATCTCACGATGTATTATAAAACTGCACGTTTGATCACAAATGTACCGCGGATGATTGAATTTATATTACAAGACGTAAGCCCAACGTATTTGTACAACACGCAGTGTGACACGGAACCGTAACAATTAAATAATATAGCTTCGAGACGTGTACGACGCCAAATTATAGTGACTGCGATTAGTGATAGATTTGTCATAGACGGATATCGAGAGGTTTACGGAGGTTTAGCGTCTCATTCTCCTTTTCCTCCTCCATAAAAACGTATTCCATGTTGAAATTCTGACCTTGACAAAATTTAAAACAATCTTGTACATTAGTATTACCTGTAAACTGTATATATATATATATATATATATATATATATACATAGTTATTTTAATTGCTATATTAATAAATACGGTATAATATGTTGAAAAAAAAATATTACGATTGAGAACATCAGGCGTTACGTAAGCTAACACAGGTAATACAAAATACCTAAATATTTTTCAGTTTCTCCGACTGTTATGTTATTTATGTAATAATAATAATAATATAATTATCGTTTTGTGCTATTCCACGTCGTTAATGTGCAGATGAAATACATATAAAGAAACAGTGTATAGCAGGGTGTTTTAAGATAACTCAACAAGCACAATAACTTTTGTTCTGTTCATTATTTTTCACTTTCCTTTTTCGATAAAATATATTGTACAAATACAATTTTGTTTTAGCTTAGCTTAAATAGAAAAATTAAATAATACGTATTGAATAAAAGTTATTGAACTTGTCGAATCATCCTGAAACTCATTGTATATGTTGTATTCGGTATTCGAATGATATTAGTTTCTAGTAATAATTTTAAGTTGAATCCCAGTTAAGTCCGGTAAGAATAATATTCCGCCCATACTTAAAACCCGAAATAACACGTTTAATAAAAGTGCAAACAACACATTTTGACGGTACAACGTAATAATCGTAAAATATATTCTCGTTGTTAAAACTCTAATAAACCTAAAAAAAGGTTTCGCAAACACGTGTTAAACGAAAATCATAGGTGTTCCGTCCGATTTGAAAATTGTACACTTATCGTTTGCCATAAAGTCGACAATGTTTTCGTCATGACTGTGTCCCGATGATCAATGGTAAAAACAAATCCGATTAACTTCTACGTAACGCAATACCATGTATAAATAGTATATACCTTTGGTTGAATTCGAAAATATAATAACAAATATTATTATTCTTCGGTCACGTTGTCCGGAAATAAAATCTTGGATGTGTTTCGACTGTTCGCTTGGAATCTAATGCCAATAAATCATCGCTGATATTATATATTATTGCGTATGCGTAAATACATGGTTCGAATCTACACACGACTATTGTTCGTGAATTATGAGCAACGCCAGTATTTATTGTGTGTGCGCACACGCGTGTGTGTGTAATATTCAAATGAGCGAGCGACGTTTTGTCTGCGTATTATTGGTTCGTTTCGAAACACAGAGTTTATATAGGTTAATGGTATTATTATACAAATTAGTTGAATATTATAATATAATTATCATTGCAATGCATTATAATATGTTACACGTACTCGATCGGTATTATTATGTGCCAGAATGTTAAAATGTGCAATTTTTACCTTTTGAGTGTTCGTATTGCAAACGAATGAAACTCATACTGTAAGTTGGCGAATTCCACAACACGTGAGAATGAATAACTATCACGTGTCATATTATACTACCGTGTAGGATTAGCATAATATTATTATATTATTGTGTGACGTGATCGGGGATGACCAGTTAAATATAAAATATTCATGGAAGAAGTTTGATTATTTTGAATACAATTAACCGTATCTCTGGATCGTAAATGGAATATAGAATTACAAATAAATGTGTATTCGTTGACGGATAATAATTATCTACATATAGTATAGAATTATATTTGTCCTGACTGACTGAACGATTCATCATCGTTTCGCAGGAATAACGGGACGGATCAGGCTGCAATTTTGCGTGCAGGTAGTTATTATTATAATATGCGAAAATCACATCTTTTAAGGATCGATGGTGGTTCGATGTCTGGACTCAATCCATAATTATTGCACTGACTGGTTACCGAGCTGGTAATATTTTATGTTGATTTTATGATGATGTATATATAGTACCCAGTAAATTTTGTAAAACGCTATGACAACTAAAATAAAAATCAAATAACTAATACCGTAGTCTAAGAAAGACTTTAAAATTTCGATAAAAATAGAAAACATCACAAAGTTGGAACCGATAAAGCTACGAGTATGTTGTTTCATTTCTTGATGTAAACACACACTAGACACAGACATTTTATAATTCGAACCCTAATGGTGTTTAATAGAGTAAAAAGAGTAAAAATGGAAAAAATTACTTAGTCATAACCACTGATATATATATAAATTTATTATTGTTGGCAAATTATACCCTGAGAAACGTTAGATAACGAAAGTTTATTAAAATATACTGACGATGTTAATAATCATAGGGCTGTATCGTAGTTGTACGGAGCTGGGGTTAGCGCGATGGTAAATTCGGAGAACTGTCGTTCTCTTACATACTGGTCAGTAGCGCACCCAGAGGGGGGGGGCTTTGGGGCTGAAGCCCCGCCCCAAAAAAAATATATACATTGTTCATTTTGTTAGGTATACATTATTATAAGATATTTTTACAAATATAGTACTACAATGATGATTGATTAAACATATAATAAGACATATAATAATAATAGTAAAAAATTACCATTTATAATTTGTAGTAATTATTTACTTGTGTGTAAAGAAAATAGAAAAATTTTTAAACCCCTCCCCACGCTCAAACAAAAATCCTGGGTGCGCACCTGATACTGGTAATCGGTCATCTTACTTACAATAATAAATGTGGATAGGGGAGAGGAACTTATGTCTAGTCAGCGTATGTATATATTATGTGTGTAGAATGGTAGTAATACTGATGTAACAATCATTACATAAAACTGCGTCTCACTGAGTATACAACGTTTAAAATCATTTATGTGATATACCTGGTGTACAAAGTATATGTACCTATACGCATTAAAATTTAAATGCAATCGACGGTTATTTACGATGGACATAAATGATAATGTATACCTACGTACCTACGGAATTTATTATTCGATGTAATACCAATAACATTTTGAATCCGATTCGATTATGTTAAAAATGGGTTGTTTACCAAGCGACGTTCATTGTGACATTTAAATATAAAATACTTGACTTAATACATTTCATTCCCTATAGTCGCGTTTCTTAAAATTTATATTAACTTCTGCCATCGTGAGTTGAACTTTATAGTTTTTTTTTTTTTTTTTTTATTCGTTGCAACTATTTGAAATAAACATTTATCGAATTTGATATATTGCTGCAGTAGTGTTATCATGGTTTATACAACATACCATATTATTACAATAAAGTTTTTTAATTATTTTTAAAAAAAATCCGGTTTACCAAATTTTTTTTTTTTTTAAACGATCATACACGTGTAAAAAGTCCGATGAAAATCTGAATTAATTATTTATATACATTCTTATCCTGTACAACAGAAACATATATTATATTTACATTTATTTTTTTTACAATCGTTTTATGTTTTTACGTTTTTATCTTTTGAGTGATAAATAATTAACCCATACATCTTTTTGCTTGTGGGGGACGTCATTGGACATGACGAAATTGTATTATATTATTAACCAGCCGGCACATGGCCACAACGGGCAAAGTCGAGTGCTGAAAAATTGAATTATTATTGTACACGGTTATTTTGACTAATTTTTTAATACGACGTCCGACTAGAAGCAGACGTAATAACAATATTTCATTTCGTGCATATTCGTGCGTTAACATGAACTAACGTAGCAGTCTGCACTTACTAATAGTAAGCAAACAATGATAATTGGTAGTTAAATGTAATCATGATGATAATAATAATATTATATAAATGAAAGCAAATTTTGAAGACCTATTTTAATGAATTATAGTTATTTGAGTTAAAAATAAATACCCTTACAGTCAGTATTCCGCGGTAAAGCGGGCCTTTCTCTCTCTTTATCAACCACTTGAAATCACATACAACGATGTCTTAAAAAAATAATAATAAAAATAATAACTTGGATTCCTTTACTGTTAAAGGATTAATATTTAGTGTTTCAAAAATATTTTCTTATTAACTCCCACCCACCTTATCCCATAAAAATGTATAAGCAATCAAAACTCACATTCTAGTTATGTTTCCATAGTCTTCATAAGTCTTTTAAGATAAGTAACTACCCACGCAAATTATTATAAAATTATGTTATGTTGAACTTTAAAAGTGGATATTAAACTAAAAACAATGATTTATGAATCAGTGCTTCTCGGAATTTTCATTTGCTAAAACACCCTAAATCTTGTAGACATTAACGAGTTCAAAAGTTAAGGTTACGTTAAAAAAATCGATTTACTTACTAAGTTACATAACAAGATACATTTTTCCATCGTTAAACTTTCATTGCATCGAAATCGTTGTTGTTCTAAAAATATACAGAGTTATAATATTATATTTGCAGTTGATTTATTTTCCAGTAAACTTTAGTTTATTTATTTTTTAATCCTATAACTTAATAATGGCATGATCCCTACATCGTATTTGTTAAACATTTAGAATTGCGGTATTTATTTAGAACATTGGTTATGCAGTAATTAGAAGAAAAAAACAATTGGTGTTTAATATTTGTAATATTCTGCAATATAACAGTGACATACAGTCGGAGTGCGAGTCAACCTAGTACGTTAAATTGTAAAATAATAACAACTCCCACGAGTCACGAGTCACGACGGTGATTGTAGCTTGAGGTTATTCTGTGTCCAGGCGAACTTATATTTATTCAATTAATATTTTTTACAGTCAAGTACTAAAAAGAACGGATGGGCCTCGCTTTGCTGTACAGTTGGGGGTGGAGTGCACCTCGTTTATAGGATAGGTCATTATTACAATGGATTTGTTAAATTTGAATGCAATGAATCGTATCATTGTATACGAATAACGATATTGAATGGAGTTAATATTTTGGTCTAAAATGGGTGTATAATAATATAGTATTTTATATTTAAATTGAAATATAATGCAATAGTATGCAATTTCTTAAAAATTTAAATTTCAAAGAGTCATACATTTTTTTCCTTTAAGTCCGGAAGAATTTTTTTTATATATTTTTGGAGATTAGCTTATGGATAACCTAGTGATAACATTTTGAATCTAAAGTATGAACAGAATAAATTTTATGAATTTTTATCTACAAAATAACTTGCAAATTATCGTGATTTTGACAAATTTTATACAAATTTGAGCTTTATGGGCTTATAAAAAAAATTTGAGTGAAATGATCTCTGACATTATTTAGTGATGATAATTTTAACTTATTATAAACCTTGTATTAAATTTTCAAGAATTTTCGGTCAGCCAATTAAATTTTATAGATGTTTAAAAAAAAAAATTTTACAAAAATCGAAAATTTAAATTGTGTATAAATAAGTCAAAATACTTTGAAAACTTAACCATGTATAGAGAACGCCAATATAAAGATTTGGTGAAAATTTCAAGTTGTTGCTGTTTTTCGTTTTTGAGTTAGAGCATTTTAAAAAAATGCATTTTGTAAAAACGTGATTTCGTGTAAAATTTCCCAATTTTTTGTAATTTTTTTATTGTTTTTTTCGATTTTTTTAAAAAGTATTGAAAAAGTTGAATTTTTGACTCACCCAAGTACCATCTACATTCACTTTTCTATCAGAAAAGTTGCTGTTTGAGAAAATCGAAGCATTTTTACTACCAAAAATCGTGTGTCCTCAGACACAAAAAAATAAATAAAATAAAAACACACATCATTGTAAAATCAATAGATTCCATCACTCTGTTCTGAATCTAAAAATAAGTCTCACCGAAAACTTAATCAGCGTTTGGCTGCAGTAATATAGTTACATATTATAGCCGTAATATTATGTATTTACAGTTTAATATCATTTTTCAGAAGTTGACGACTATTATTCGAGTTGTGAATTTACATTTTAAATATCATACGTCCGTACGTACATGAAAATGTATTTTATTACCGATTCTACAGGCGCAAATTCGTTCAAGTAAATTATTTAAAGGGAATAAAGTATAGAGAGGGATTTTTTATTTATTTTTTTTCCCCCCCCGTTTTTATAATAACCTGGCCCGACAACTATTAAATCCGTTTACACTATTTGACGACCGTTCAAAATGTTTGTTCAACTGTCAATGTTATTTAATAATTGTTAAATAAATAATAATGTACGAGTTTAACTGTATTATTATGTAATATGCATTGTACAGCCAATGGCTTTGTACAGTGGTGTTTATTTTTATTTTTACGATTATAAACTCAAAATTATTGTTGGGGCATGAAAAAATAATGCACTTATTTCATCAAATGAAAATTAAACATAGATCGTACTTAATAATGTGTTTTTTTATGAAAAGAGTAAAAACTACCCCGATAAAATACATATTATAATGTGCTGACATTGATTTTTTATAAACTACTCTGTCTATGTTTTTGGATAATTTAAGCTTTTCCTATAATTTTTTGACATTATAAGAGCATTATATAATATAGACAAATGTATAAATATATATATTTTTTTTAAATGACTAATAATTTCAGAAAAAATTTAACAACATCTACAATGTAACCTTGAAAATCCATGTAAATTTTGTACATAAATATTACATATTATTATATGTTAATTTTTGTTTGGTTTTCCGTGATTTTCTATTTAGGTTATAATATAAAATATATTATTATCGATTAGAGTCATGACTCATTGTATACACGTAGTGACAAGACTAAATAATATAAATTCAATATGTTCTCTTAATGGCTGTATAAAAATATAATGAAGGTATGCCGTAAAAGAAAAGATCATATGGCAGCGGTGTTTTAACACCCGATCATCGTTTTGAATCAGATCACGGGTTTGGTTTTCGGGATAGAGTCGCAAGACCTCAGGTCTGAGGGAAGTAAGCTCCCTTCCTCCCTCCCAATCAACTCTTCGCAGAACACGAATTCCAATACTGTACCCGTACTTATCCTATTTTACTCCTATTATTCGATACACCGAGAACACAGACACTAGTTACCCTGTAGTTGTCTAAGCCAACAAGTCAAATTTAAAACATAAAAAAAAGTCGTATTCAACAACAATCGAAAACCAAGTTGATATTATCATTGGAAATCATCCCGTACGAATCGTACGAAATGAAATATATTTTTGAGGAACGTAACGGTAAAAGCTGTCTGGGGAATAATCCAAAATTGTGTCAGAAAACTATTGAGATTAAGCCTCTGCAGTTATTGGTATGAAAAGCTTTTTGAAATAAGGGTCTGTTCGTTTCCACAAGTCATGTACTGTGCTTTGTTCACAACTTCGTAAATCCTTTTTCTCATTGTTTACCACGGTGGTGGTGTAATTCAAATATAATCGCACAACACGAAATGCATGTTCCACTTAATTTAACTACAGTATTCAGGTATGTTTATCGTTTCCCGGTACACTGCAATATCCGCATATTCCAAACGGAAGATGAACTTTTCTTATACATTATGTTGTCGACTCCTGCGGCCCGTTGTCGAACACGGTTTATTCGAATTGAACGGCACAAATCGTAACCATACGTGCATATGTCATACCATTGTTTAACCGCACGTTTCCAGGAATATTCGTAAAACTTTACTACCGGTGCATTATGTATTATTTTATATGACCGGGTCCGTAAGATCATCGACGCGAGTTTCAGGATTTTGGAGGTTAAAATTTTGAATAACATTAAAATTGAACTTGATAAACTCCACCAAAGTATCTGTATACAGTGTTATCCATATAAATGTATTACAAAGTTTTCACCAATCCGTCAAATTCCATTTGCGGGAAAATTTTAGAACCTATATATAAGTATTATATAATATATATTATATATTGTGTATGCTCTCTGGAATCTACGGCGAAAACCATCATGAAGTTGACAAGAGAAACTAATTCAATGAATATGTTTCAGCACAATAACATGTTGTGACTTTGGAAAATACTCAAGTATAAACAACAGTTCACTGCGCTTAGTTCATCTTCCCGACACTCGTTCAAAACTCAATCAGAAACTTCGTAACATTTTTGTTATTGGTACATTTTAATTAATAAATTATGATGTTTGTTGAAACAAAATGAAACTCGTCAGCAGGAATGTTTCAGTATTATAATCATTTAAAATCGAATTTGATAACACCGTGTTACACTATATACTCACATTTACAGCTGATCAACAAAATTGAATGAAATCGCGCTCACTGCACTGCTCACCAAGTACAATGTCACAGTACGATAATATCGTGATGTTCAGATAACAATTATATCCATTATTTAACGTACAGTATATCTCTAAGTTTCATAAATTTCAGCACAATGTTCGAATAGTTCGATGAGTTGATTGAATTGTAGTCGAACGTACATAATTATGTACGTATACTGAAGTCGGGATTCGATAGAAGTGATCAGAAAATAATGTTCGATGAAATCGAAATCAATAAATATTGGGTACTACACAAATAACGTTGAAAAGTTATAACATTGTATTTAATCGTTTTTAAAAATTAAATCGTTTAAGTTCGGGCAGTGAAATGTTTTTTTGTTCTTAAACAGTTAAACGTGTTGAGGAGTTCTATTCACATAGACTCAATCTAAACGGCGTAACCCGTCAACCGCGACCGAGCTCTACAAGTGTTCAATAATACTACGATTAGTTTTTTCAACTAGAAATTCTGAGTTACAAACAAGGGACATCGAAATTAGAACTGTATAGTAATCTGTAACGTTTTTTATTAAGTGAAAAAAAAAATAAAAATACCTTGTACCACTGCGTTTGTTTTGATTATAAATCACTGTGGCGGAAAGGAGCTCATTGGACGCTATTACTATATAAAAATCCGACCATTACGATTAACCTTTGTTCGTTTATATCGAAAAACTATGATGACGGTATTAATCTATAAGATAAGTATAAATACACAGCATGTCCCAAGATGAAATGAAAATTGTTTGGTCAGGTTAACAATATTCATTTATTTATGGGATACTCTGTATAGTATAACCAAATTCTTATTTCGTTATCGCCGAAGCCGATTAATAAGTCATTTAATTTTAAAATATAAACTTAAAAATGTGAAAACTGTACAATGGTGTCTATATTGTTGTTTTGTTTATCTATTTATTTATTTTTATTATGTTTTGAATCTGACAAACAAACAAGAATTAAAATAATAAACAAAAAATATGCACATGACTATAAGCAGTTATTTTATATCGGGCACGAATGATTAATTTTCATTGAAATAGGTAATAATAATAATATTCGGAATTATGAAAAATTATTAGAAATAATAATAGTTTTATTATGTTTGGATTACCGGCGAAATAGTTAAGAGTATTTCAAGATTTCGAAAACCGTGTAAAATGTATGTCAGTATTGGAATTTAATAAGCGACGGGAGTCCTGAGCGTGGCACATTATATAATATTATTATAAATTGTATTAAACACGTCACGATTAGAGTACAACATGATGTCTGTATAGTGAGATTCTATTCAAATGTCGTGCCTTCAAAATGACATAACATGTGAATCATAATATTATTGTGTATACCTACATTGTGAACTAAAAGTTATTTTCGTCCGCTCGGACTTTGAAACAATGTACAATATCGGTCATGATTTTTTAAAGGAATTTAAAAAAAAAAAAAATAATAATAATAATCAAACGAACGGTTATAAGCAAAAAAAAAAATCATTTGGAATACATGTATTATTATCATGTTATAATTTAATTGTAATACGAAAATATTCCGTACCAAAGTTGAAAAATAATCGATCTGATACATGGACTGTGAAATGTTGGTTTTCGAAGCCCGTCGGACTCCGGAAATCGATAAATTCTCAACGTTCGAACGTCACTATACTATACTACACCTACGTCATTTTTCGTTCCGCACACAGAAACGATTAACAATAACGTTGTTTGCGCGTAATCTTCGTGCAGCGAACACAATGTAATTAATCACAAGACGTATGCTTATATATAGTAAAATCACGCGTCATTCATACGCGTCCTCGCAGATTCGATTGGGCCGTGATTTCGAAATCGGTCGAAAAGCATTTCGCATACCTGTCGCCCCGTCACGCGCCACCATCGCAATACATTCACGTATATACGTATAGATATTGTACGCGTGGACCGACTTTTATATTCCGTTCAGACCGTCGTCGTCGTGGTGCAAATGTGGTACGGCGACGCATTTTAATTTATTCCGACCGTTTGAACTGTGTTACAACTCATTTTTTCCCCCCGACCATTCATACGCGTCCGACCCCTCCGACCAATAATCGTCCCGTAACGGTAATAATAATATCGTTCGTACGTTTTCGTTACCAGTTTCCAGGGACTGTTGGTTTTTTTTTTTTTTTTTGAAAGTTACGATTTTATATATCGAACAACGTCAGTCGATATTATTATTATTATTAAAAAAGTATTTCATTCGAAAAAATGTTCAATATAGTCTTAAATATTATGGTGTCAACCAGTGGCGGTGCGTCAGGGGAGACTTTGAGAAGGCGTCTCTCAAAAAATTATAACATTGGGAAAAAAAAAAAAACTTGTTTTAAATTATTTTCAAGTATTTGTGTAATCTATATGTGTAAATAATATACTGTTGTCAACTTTATTTACTATAAATATGTGTGTGTGTGTACGTATTATATTATGTACCATCGTGGGGTGAACACATATGATTCAATGAAAATACGTTCTGATCTATTTTCGGATCTTGCGATATGGTTGGACAACGCTATCATAAAACGGTCAAACGACAGTCTCAATTCTACTAGATAAGAGTTAAATAAAGTTCGGAGGGGGGGAGGGGAATCGCATCGATAATGGTTACTGTATGGAGTCCGTGAGACTAGTCCCTGCCAAAGTGCCAACGGGCCACACGTTATTCGTTGCGTATATTTGTGTAGTGCGTTATCTTGTACATTAGACATTAGATATTGTAGCGTTTTTTGATCCTATATTGAAATAATGGAACCAAAACATTGTACATTAGATGAATTATTATTAGACAATGATTTTCATTCGTTTACATAAAAATTAAGTCTCCCCATAAATTGTATCCACGCACCACTACTGGTGTGAACATATAGTCAATAAAAATCATTGTGTTTTTCGACATGCGCGGTCGTTGATCTATTGACACTTGCAATGCACCACATGTCATGGCGGTACATAAAATTCATAATGTCACCACTGCAATAATTAATAGTTACCAAATCAAAATATAGCAATTGTATCTGCACATATTATACCAAACTATGATAGTTACATATAATTTCCATTATTAACTTAGATACATTTAGAATACACGCACATACAATCATTTCTAGACATTATTAACAAATGTCAGAGAATATTATTGATTGATTATAATAATATTATTACAATACATTTGGTTCAACATTTTGCTAACGATAATTTTGCTTCAATCTATAAAATTGATTTTTAATCATCAAATAGATGATACGAAAAAAGTAACGAATAAAGTTAGAACATAGTCGAACAATAATATTGAACGAATTAACTCACGAAGTAGATAACTACCTAACTTTATTAACCCAATGTTTAAATTAGATTTCAATTATAAATTCTTAAATGTCCAGTATTGCTGGTTTTTAAACTTTTATGTTATTAACTCTCTTTAATTCCTATAAAAGTCATAATTTCATGAGATATACCATGAGATATATCATGTGCAGACTTGAGTAGTACGTGCTTTTCGTTTCATTTGGACTCTAAAAACGATTATTAGGTTATAGAAAATGTTGTTCTCTTTCAAATCACTGTCTGTGAAAGTGTCGTATTGGTTAATGACATATTCAAAATTAAATTAATACATGTTTAATAAAATGTATGAAATAAAAAAAATTATAAATTAATGGAAAAACATAAAAATAAATAAATAAAATGAAATGTATGCTGAGCATATTTTAAAGTGTTATGTATCATGAGAAGTTTCGACTGTTGGTCATTATCAGATTATAAAATTACTTAATGCATACATAATACTTCAAAATTTTAAATACTCTCAGCATAGGTATTTAATTATTATATTTAATTTTTTTCCATTCAATATAAGAGTACTAAACATTTTTTAAACGATTTATAATTTAAAAATTGTTTATTCGAAATATACCTATTATTTTATGGACTTACTCTTTATCGTATAACATCAAAATGAGATATACTTGTACAATATTATGTAAACAATATTTAAAAACAGCAATGCGTACCTATGTATTGTATACTTCTTAGTTATCGAGTAAAATTAGTATTGACGACAGAATAAATTAGTGTCCCAACGATTTTTCCGTTTACCGAACACTCTTGGCGAATAAACGAAAGGTGAAACGCTAAGTTCAGTATATAATTTTCATGAGTGATTAATTTTTCAGGTGTTCAAACGTTGCAGCCTAAGTAAACACTAGGCAAAGTTTCTGAAATGTGTAAATATTTTGACGGTACGACGCGATGCGTGGTGTTCCATCGTATAGAATGTTGTTTGCCGCGCAAATTTTTCGCAATTCACCGTAGGCTGTATTAAAATATACACTTTTATTTACATCGTATTGTCCTCGTTAGACCTTTGATCGCAGGTGGTTGAACAAAATGCGTCTAGAAAGTTGTATTAATCCTTCAAAATCACTCTAAAAATAGAAAACGGCAATGCATTATTTAATGATAAATGAACACGTATCTTACACGATATTTTGATGAGTAACTTTTGCAAAACAAAAAAAAAAATCAATAAGAATATAATTGTTTTCTAGAAATTATGCGGCAGTAATCAGGTTTATATATGGAATTCGGTTTCGGTTATTACTTTAAAGTCTTACGGATTATTCATCGTGACATAACAAACCATATATTATATATATAGGTACCTACACATAATATGGCGTAATGAACGTATGTGATATTATTTTGGAAAAAATTACCATAAAATATGATATATGAGAACCGCGCGTACACCGGTTTAATGCGCAATGCAAATTGCAGATAATTCGAATATGATTCCCATCGATTCGGCAGCATGAAAGGTACGTAACGAGATTTTCGTCAAAGCTTCATTACGAAAACTGGTGTGCCGGACTTTGGCTAGTAATTTTATTATTATATCGCAGTGATATTATATTACGTTTATTTATTCCGAGCATCGTCAAGTATACCTTTCAGCAATAAAATCGATATCACGCAAAACAACGGATAAGAATAAATTACACGCGTGGAGCGTACGAAATACTTATTATAATTTAGTGTCTTATTAATATCGTAAATTTCAGTACGCATTGTGACTGGGCTGGTATAGTTGCACAATAACGATAGGTACTCACGTATCTATACTCTCGCTAATTGGGTATTGGTTCGTTAAATTTATAATGTATAAAGTGATGAGCTTATCTTTTCATCAACTGGTCACCATATTATTTTCTTAGCATCGCACTACCGTTCCTGTTTGGAATCAAAACAAGACTTGACGTTTCGTTTTATGGAAGTAAAACGGTTCGATCGCACCGCTTGCGTGTAACAGACGTAGAGGTGTAATGACACTTAATAATAACGTTTGATACACTATATAATGTACATTATTATCGTTTTCGACCGCGTTGGAAAATAATACGACACATTTCTATCTATATTGTCAAGGAGAAACTACAACCGGGAATAATCGTAAACCAACCGTCGTGGTGTACGTTATGCTTGCACCATATCCGTATAAATCCGGTGCATATTTTATTATTCGCGCTTTATATTGTACAATCGGAATTCGCTTCGAGTGTAGATTTAAATCAATAAACAACCTTTCACTGTATTATATGTACTTTTTTTGACGTTATCGTGTAATTTTTGAGAATTAAAAACGTATAATCTTGGTTTATAATTAGTTTATAACATTACACGTATGTTAATAAAAACCAGTACAATTATATATTGCTATAGGTGCGTAGTTGTAAAAGTTTAACCAATGACTATTGTAAACGAAATGGTCACTGAGACCATTAGTCGGGGCAAACAGATAAGGATTATTGTTAGAGCTGAATCGAGACCGGGACACGTTACATAATGTTGTCAACGAAAAAACATGAAGTACAATGATCGACGCCCACTATTTTAAAGAGTTCATCTTGTGCTTTGTTAATTATTGCAGACAGAATGACTAAGATTATATAGTTTTTTCTTTTTGACATTTCGAGACTGTGAGTTATTGAAAAACCAAGAGATGAGAAACTAATTAAACAATATTCACAACTGCTAACTGCTTTGGGATGGAAAATAAAAAAATGACAATAATAAACAGGCAGTAACGGTGCCATGTGCAGATTTCGAAACGGTGGCACAGAGTGCGACACCCCTATGAATCAACAGCTATTCAACTGCAGTGCGTCAAATATTCATACAGTAAAATTCAACAATAACGTAGGTAGTTAATGTATGATTATATACTATGTTTGACTATGCATACGCCTTAAGTCAAGGAATTATCTACAAAATAAAATATAGAGCCACATGATGTAAATCGAGTAGTTTTCCAGTTTATACCGGACGAAAAAAAAAAGAAAAAAAGATATTAAGCTTATTGTTTTATTCAGTACGTATAAGGATGATGTAATAATTATTGTGTGCGTTCCTCGCGACCGCGTTGAACTGCTATATACGTATTGAATATTATTGCCACGTGACATCCGGAATGCTGTGCAGACTTTTATATAATACAAAATATATACGAGGTACGTCCCAACGTGATGTTGTATAGCACATAAACCTGTGGCTGCGTGATAATAATGAATTCCGTACGAAACCGTACGTTGTAATACAATATGTAAAGTAGGTATGGCTCAGGCGAGTCGTTCAACGAAACGAATATATTACAATATTGCGATTCCATTTAAATAACGCGTATGTACATAATAATAGTATACCATATTGTATAGTGTTTCACGACTATATTGTTTTAAACGCGACACGGTGCATGTGTGTGTGTGTGTGTGTGTGTGTGTGTGTGGACGTGCAGCTTTCGTCATATATTCAACGTGCAAGCTCCTTTTGATTGAGCGGTTTCCATCGTATCAAAGCGAATAATAATAATAATAATAATAATAATAATAATAATAATAATAATAATAATAATAATAATAATAATAATAATAATAATAAAAGGTGTGTAATAATAACAGTAATATGCGTTTTCGCTGCACGTCATATTCGCAGTAGTCAAATATTACATCGTCCGTTATCGAGTAGCCTGGTCACGTTGGTATAATTACTATATTATAGTACACGCGCACTGCACACACGCATGATATAATATTATGATAAATGGTATCCGTATGGTAATAGTATGTTATATTATACATATATACATGAGTGGTACTATACGTATTGCGTGTAAAGATGTTATATTATACACAATAAAATGTGGATTGGTATGTGATTTTGTGCGCATCGAGTGATCTCGAAAACTCCGGTTTCCGTCGTGCCAGCGACAGTTGAATAAACATCACTTTTGCATATATGCTATAACTCAAGCAAACCATTGGCAACCGTTGCCCGGGGAAATGATTGTGAATGATCAACTCATTTCGAGATTAAATCGCTGTGGAATTTTGAAATTTTGCTTCATTTTATTTATCAGTCATGATTTAGAATTTAATTACAATTTATTTTGGTTATAAGAATTATAAACACGTAGCTGAATTACAGTTGCTCGGAAACAAGTTCGTGATAAATAATTTTTTTTTATTTATTTATTGTAAAATATAAATAAAATGTTTGACATATTATTAAATGTTTACAATAAAGTATCTACCTCCTTTACGCACATTGCTTGTGTTGGTGGTTACATAATTATAATAAAATTACATATAAATATACCTAATTCAAATTACAATTCAAATATAGTGTAACAGAATACATTTCATAATTAACATTCAATGTTTATATCTTATTCAAACATAATTATATAAAATTGAAAATGTATTAATTTATTTTTATAAAACTAGCAGTAAAAATAACCATGAGTTAAGTTGTTTTTTAATGTACGTAAATCTAAGATTACATACGCCATAAATTACCGTTTACCATCTTAAATTCATAATTATCGATAAGACATAAGATTAGAATATATGAGTTGGTACCAAAGAGTATATAAAAAGTAAATTTTGATAAAAATTTAATTATTTATGATAATTGATAACTCCTTTGTTTTTAAAGTTAGAGAATCGATCAAATGCCATAAACCTTCTCCGCAATGAGCTCTTCAATTAAAAAAAAAAAAAAAAATCATAACAATCGGTTCAGTAGTTTCTGAGAAAATATCACTCAAAGGTTTTCATTTTCACATGTATATATTAGATAGATATATAGGTATATTAGGTCATAGTAAGTTGACATAATTACGCACCAGCGAACATAACAATTTATTAAAATGATTGTTGATATATAACTAAACAATAATCACAAATATGGTACTTTATTAGCTGTAGTAAAATGACTGATCGACCTCTATGAATTGTTCTATGAATATGAAAATTCTTTATTTCTAAGTAAGTCGATTTGCTTATTGTCGCGCGTTGCTAACATACCATTCCTGGTGCTCTGTTGTACGGGATGCACACAAGACATAGTATTCAAATTATCAGGGATCCATTACACAATCGACATGGATGCCAATTAATGATCTCTTATAGGAATAACGGATGAATTATTCATCTAGGCCCTAGGAAAAAGATACAAATAAAATTGATCATTTATGTTATCGAGGTGAACACCGACACCGGACACACTGGTTTTTAGATAAAAACTAATTTCTTAATTCAGATACCAATGATTAATCTCAAAACGATTATGTTCCTCCAGACTGTAATTTTCATTAAGTACCTGTTCCAAAACGCTCGATTATACATGAATTTGGAAAAGTAAAAACATAATTTAAAGTTCTTAACACACTAAACGTTATGATTGGATATTTAAATTATACAGCCCGTAATTTAAACTTGTCTGTGAACATTTTTTTTTTTTTTTTTGTATCCGTACGTCGTCGAAAACTTCGAGACCAATTATTTTAGGTTCAAGTTGAAACTTTGTAATTTAATCTGCGTTCATATTTCGCTCTAGATTGATCGTTAACCGTGGATCATGCCAGAAGCGCGTTTTAACTTTTCCTCGTCATCGTATTACCTATAGAAAGACATAAGGGAATAACTGGCGTATAGTGAACGGATAGAATCCTTTGTAGGTATCTTATAATAATAGATTATGATGATCAAATAGCATATTTTGATTCTCCGGGGAGCTTTATTAAATATAAACTATAGTTAGGTTAGTCTTATATACACTTATTTGTATAAGTTTTACATTCCAGATGCTATTATATTTTTTTTTTTTATATAAAAATGCTATTCACGTTTACGAAGTCACACATTCATGATAGTACAACTACTGATTTTTAATCAATTTCCTAAATCATAAGTCTTAATATATTATGGTTTCATCTTAATTATATTCTTAAAACGTCAAACGCGCAATTTTGGAGTTGTTTTATAAACGGAACTTTTATCGCGTTTCAATCGCGTTTGCGATTGAATCTTCCAACTTAGCAATAATTCGACTTTCGGAATACAGCTAATTATAAACATGTTTGGAAACCAATTTTCTCGAACATATATGTAGGTATAGACATTATTGGCACGTGTACTATGCGACAGTGGCATTTGGTATAAATAATAATCACTTATCCACCGCAATATAGCATTCAGCAATTTCTCGGTGCGTGTGCGGCAGCGCGTGTAGGAGTAGTGCACGTCAAACACGTTTAATTTTTAATTCGATTTTTATAAACTTTTGAACTGCTGAAGCTGTCAACAAGACGGTCACGTATGACGGAGGAAAAAAAATAGAAGTTTTTCGATTGGTTTAAAAAATAACTTTACGCGGTTACCTATATATAGAGTGCACACATCGGCGTTGTGGTTTTATTTTCAAAAGTCCACACCGTTGCTGCATATAGCCATAGCATGGCATTTAAAACTGCAAAATGACGGAAAATATTAAATAATTTTTTTTTTAGTAATTTAATACAACAACGGTTTTACGGAAAACGTGCTTCCAGTTACGCGTACTACGCTTATTAAATCGTGATTTGAATTTATGATATTATAGTAGTGCGTAGGTACTGCGCATTGGCGGTACGTACAAATAACGCCATAATTTTCTTACTATAATAACGAGTCGTGACTGCGTTGATTTAATAGTTACATAGTACGATTTTTATTGTTTCTTCGACTCGAGAATAACGAGTCCGGTTCTGTTCAAGCTTGAACAAATATTGCTGTTAAACGGTAATAAAATTTTGCATTATTATACGTAATATTATTTTCAGTTCTAAATCCGTTACGATCCGTTATCATCGTTTTAATAAGAATAAAATAAATACTACACTGTATGGCAAGCGCAGATGGCATTATGGTTCTCTTATACAAGCAGCTGCAAATATTATCAACATAGATGGACAGGCATGCATCTGCGGGGTATAATTCAGAGTGGTACAATTTTTTATTTTTATTTCTTTAATAAGATTCACAAATCAGCACCTATATAGACTCTCGATTCTAGAGCTTAAGATATAATAAGTGCATGTGATAAGATTAATAATTATATACAAAAATTTAAAAAAAACATATTACAAAATAGTTAAAAATAATAATTATACAATATCGTTTATTTATAGTCTATGTCGTCATAGGAAGGCAGGTATTCCTATTATAGTAACACTTTAGTTTGGTTATTATTAATATTTTTATTTATTTTTTATCCTTTATTAGGTATTGCATATGTGTTGACTTCAATTTTGTTTTAACCAACTTATGGAGGGTTAGTGGATATTGTAGAGGTAGCAATATTTCTAAGAAGAGGACCATGGTATGAGATAATATGCGAAAATGGAAACGTTTATATTGTAATATAGCTTTTTCGTGAACTGATAAAGTTTTGAGATTTTAATGAATAACATAATTAGTGACGCAATAAGCAAGGGTAATTTAATTACTTACGTATAGATGGTTCAATATTTTGAAAGTTTTGAATATTGTTTTTATTGTACTCACTTTAGCATTTCCCCGAAGCTTAGGCCATATTAAGAAGTCTAAAATAACAAATTATAAATGCAATAACAAGTTTAATATTGCCGTGTGTATATTTATTATTATTTAAGACACTTTTTTAAGTAACAACTAAAAGAAATACAATTAAAAAAACAAACCAAGTAACACGTGTACTTACGTATATTCACTGAATCATCTATACCATTCTGCTGTAATATATTATGTTCTCAATAATTTATATTTGTCTATTCCGTTAAACAACGGATTTGATGTTTGAATGAAATAAGACGTAAGTAAGGATATTTCGATAATCTACGAGTATAAGACTACGACAAGAAGACTGATTGCTCATGCATTTTTGAAGTATTTTGCAAGTGGTTGCATTCGAACTTCGTGAATTTTGAAATAATGCGACTTTGTGAATCTACTGGTTTTTTCCTCCGTATAATCACACGGATACATGATTACAAACAATTTTTCCCAAACATGTTTTTATCGGTACATTAATTAATCCATTGATTTTGAAATCAAAACATCAAAACTTACAATATTTTAATACGTTATTACACTGAATCTGAAGTTTTTTAAATTCAAATTAAATAAATATAAAACAATATTCTACTTGCCGTGTAGATTTTATCCGATGTTTTTGGTCGATATTTAGTTGTTTTCGTATCTCGTTATCATATACAATCCTATTCGTTCTCAATTGTTTTTTTTTTCTTACTATTTTGGATCAGATTTGTTTTTGTTCTATGTTTCTACCAGAAACTTACTATGTATAATGTTATAGTATAAAGGTGTTTTAGTAATTAAATAATAATATGATTATGTGTGATTTGTCTCTTGTAGGTAGTGATTTTCACCAAGCTTGACTTTTTCTTTCACTATATTTTCATTATATCTATTTTATGTGTTTTCAATACACAACTATAATATAATTACACTTTTCAGATTTTTACTCATGACTGAAAGGCAAAAAAAAAAATGAATGAATGAGTTTATAATTTTTATGAACGTAAACGCCAACATTTCGGTTTTCGAAAAAATTAACGTGGAAACGGAACGAGTATTCACTGGTAGATTACGGTACGGAAACGCGGAGGAAATATATTTTTCTTACTCGATGTCTTAAAATTTTGAATTCTGTACAAACGTGTAGTCCTAAATGAATACGATAATCTTGCAATCATCACTATACAATTTTACACAACAGTACAATACTATATTAAGTTCATTCAACAGATATTCGTTATGGTTATCGCATAAAACAGTTTTCTTATGCATTTTATTTGTCCAATGGAATGTAACTGAACATAATAAAAACATTAATAATTTAATATTTGTTGACAATATTTCTTCAACTACGATGGATCTCAATACGGTGCACTTATTTTGTACACCTCTTAGCGAATCTGGCATTGCTTACGGCAGACTATTCAAATTATAAAATGAAAAAACTGGCAGACAATAAGAATTCGTCACCACTTTAAAATATAAGAGATATCATTGTTTAAGATACATAGACGTCTATATTATACTTTGGGAAAAATAACAATTTTGTAGCAGAAAAACGTGAAAAGTTTGACAAGAGACAAATATCTTAAACTAACACCCGTTTTGCGGATATAATCGTAAATATAATTTCTACAAAATTATAAATGCTTTTTAGCCAAAACGATTGTTTGGAGATTAAAATCGTTATAAAATAAAGTACTGCGTAGGTACAATTTTCCCTCTCATATCAGCAACTCTGACTTGCTTCTCGACTCGTACTATACAGAGCTATTTGGTATAATTCTGTGGTTGACTCCTCGGGCGACACACTAACCAGATATTTAGATGGCAAAATAAGGTTGACAATAAAGATTTGAAAGAAAGATTATTGAAATGTTCTCCATTATAAATGCGCGTAAACTTAAATATAATAAACAGCCGAAAAACAACCCAATAATATTATTGGTTAGTGTCAGTTAAAATATTACGGTGGAAAATCTTCTAGAAAAACTTTCGATATTTCAAAATAATTACGTTTTTATGAATTGTTATTAGAAAAGAAATTCTGCGATATTACGTTGCAACATTTTTATGTGACAAAATATTTTACCAACAACTTTGCCATACTATGGAAAATAATACCGTCAATTACGGTTCTTACTCGTGCTATTTTACTCGGTGATCAACATCGATAAATCGATCATTGTTATAACTTATAACATTATTGTATCCTAAGCCAGGTTAGGTATAGTGAACCATTTTTGAGCTAAATGCCAAAATATGAAAGCAATTTTTTTGAAATATGCTCTTAGACGGGGAAAAAAAGCATTTTATATACGTATTTTATTATATGTATAACGCTATACAAAAGACAATTAAAAAACAAACGTAAAATGATGTACAAACCCGTATATCAACCCAAGACACCAATCTCTCTAGTCATAATGTTGACCGTCTTATATGTATACATTTACAAAATGCTACCTCAGATAATTTGCTTCGTTGGCTATTATATATCCTATGTTAATAATGAAAAAAAAAAAAAATGTTAGTACTGGTATAGGTATACGACACACGTTTATTTGTTAATATTTTTATAAAATAGATTTTAAATTTTCATGAGGTTGTATTGAATATATTATTTTGTATTAGTCATTATTTAGCAACATCGTACTATTTTTAATGTGATTATTATTAATTTTTTTGTTTTCACTATAATCATTTTGTTAACTTTTAATATTTGTCCAACACGTGCCACCCTTGTTCTCAGCTATTACTTAACTACGATTTGCGATGACCAGAAGCGAGTTTGTCCATGAATTGCAAAAGTGTTCGATGCGAGAAAATGTATTCGAAAACCATTTGTATTATTAATCGTATAATGGACGTGCTGAAAGCGACTACTGGCGACGAAGAAAAAAAAAAATACATTTTCTCTGGAACTGCCGTAAAAATTTCGTTTGCACCAACATTATGCAACGCATGTCTATTATACAGCGCCACGTACACGCGCCACGTGCCTACACATTGTACGTCTGGTACGTCCAAGTCACTGGAGTCGTTTTCGCGATGGTAGACGGTGGACGCGCATGGTGTACCCGGAAATCGGCGGCGGCGGGACGAGAGACAGGAAGAAGGGTCGACCCCCCGGGCACGTGTCTGCGGTCCCCCCGGGCAGCGGTTGGCCGAACGGATTTATTTCGCTGTCGCGGAAGTGGAGCGAGTCGCTCGAACAAAGATATTACATATCGTTTCCGTCGATGCCAAAAATGTTTGCCGCACGTTGATGTGCCACGACAGCACGCCGAACATACCGCTGTACTATGACGTAACACGTACGATTTTGCCGTGAACAATCAGAGCATGGACCTTGCCGTATCTCGAATCCAACGAGCAACCTGCACCACTACGAGCGGAAATAAAATGTATCTTAAATATTATTATTACAAATATATACTGACCATTCGTGTTGTTAATTTTCCTGAACGTTACAGGTTTATGTACCCATGTCCCGGCGTGTCCCGACAATGTTTCTCAGGATACCGATTTATACCGGTTTCAAAGTGTTGCATAGTCATCATGTCCCCAGATTTAAAACCATTTTATTAATCAATTTGCCTACTTTGACATAATGTATTTGTTATATTTCGATTAAAACTTAATCGCTGTTATATGTGTTTACTTTATTTGATAAAGAATGTTGAAATACGTATATACATGACAATTGGTATTATTCCCTTTCTAAATCTATATAATTCCTTTACATGTACCTAAATTGATTTCCATATCTATTAATATTTTTTTTTTTTTTTATCGTTTATTTAAATATACACAATCTGTAAATGTTGTTTTACAATAAGTGCATGTGATGGAGGTGACATGGTTTGAATGGCTGGATATAAGAAGTCTCCCATTGGAGGCACTTATGGTTAGGATTTTAGGCTAGGATTTTAATTTGCTAGTAAGAGAGGGTGGGATTACAAAATTAAGGAGAGGTAGACTATTAATTTAAATGTTAAGAATCATAAATAAACTATGATACTTCATTTAATAATTCATAATGATTTTAATATTTTTTAATACCTAACTAATCATTAACGTCTTACTAGTGTATAGGACATAATATAGCTGTGTCACAAAGAGTCGAAGAAAAAAATTATGTATAAGTTTAGATAAATAATTTTATTTTTTTTTTTAAGTGTACATTTTTTTATCAGAAAAATTCAACTTTAGTGTCCCGGATTTCTTGAAATTTAATCAATCACCCTGATTAATGCATCTTACGCTTCTCATAACCTACTTGAAAACTACAATTACTAGATGTTATAACTGTTATTGTTTTACAGTGAAACAGTAAGTATGCATTTATAATATTTTTTTTTGTTGAAGGGTTTTATATTTACGCGGTACTTCAGGATAATTTATTTTTACATACAGTTAATTTTTTTCGATACTAAATTAATACCCTGGTATGTATTAATATTATTTAATAATATATGCATTTTTATTCGTTTTATCAACACTATATACAACTGTATTTTTTACAATATCTGTGGAGTTATTCGATAAAATTTTAGTATACGTTTTACCATTAAATGAAAAAAAAAATAATTAACCCACTATACACTATCATATTGTATTAAAGAAATAGTTTGAAAAAAATATCTGTACTGCAATCTATAAGTCGTATGGTAAACATGGCATTTGAGAGGAAAACGTCCTGGACGACTGAAAAAATGCTTAAACCTGGATCCTGAAATGTTAAATAACGTTAAACGATAAGTATCTATGCATGTTTATATTTTACGAATAAAAAAACTGTTTAAAAATATCATCCGAAAAACATTATGTGAATAATTTACATTTTTAAATTTGAATTTTCAACGTACGGAAATGAGCACAATGCGAGCAAAAAAACGTGTAGCACAGTACCATGAGCGATGACGTTGACTTATGTTGGTCAAAAGGGTATTTCGTATACCACTGTATATTGTTATGATAAAAAATAAAGTTCAACCCCCGATACAAAGAGAAACTGGAAGGCAATTCAAATTCGAGCTGCGTTCGCTTTGTACAATATGTAGCTTGGTTCACTGAATTCACCACCTTACTAACCAGTTGAAAATGCAATTAATGCGATTTATAACCGTTGTTACCACGTAATAACGTAATCACACGTGACCTCGACCATGTTTGTGCCCCGAGGTTGCCGGTCTCGACTTTAGACGTTTTCGACCTTTTGCCACCTCTTGACTGGCGATTGGATACAAAACAATCACGGCCGGTGCGCCAAGATGACTTCATAATCTCTGACCCGGGGATGTCCGTGCGTAAATAAACACCAGTATACTTGTGCACCTGCTGCAGTCATTTGAAGCAGTTCAGGGTTCGAGGTAACCCCCTGCTCACATTGAGTTCATAACCCACAACCCTCCCCCTTAAAGTTGACTCCGGTGGATCGTTAGGCCTATCTCGTACATACATTGGCCAACTTGTACGCGGTCAGTGGCGTATTTGAGAGTTTATGTCGGGGGGGGGGAGGGCGAATTTAAAAAGAGTTTACCCAACTACTCACATAAACTTACCAAGACATAATTAATTGTATATTACACATGTATAACCTATAAACTAATAAGTTAAACAAATATGATAAAATAAAAGCAACATATTTATAAAATAAAATCTATATTTCTATTTTTTTTATTAGCAAATCTATTTATAACATAATCAATTTATATAGTTATAATATGATGTATGTTTAGCAAAGCCAAACTAGTCAAGCATTCTTGCCCCATTTTGAATCTTAACCATGTTTTTAATCTAACAAAAAAAAACAACAAAAGTAAGCAAAGAAAAGAATTATAAGTTTTTTTTTTTTTTAATGCAATTTAAGAAAAAGAACTTATTCTAATAACACCGGGGACTAAATGACCTATGGGGATCTAGTTTTCCAGTGATCTACATGATTTAGTATGCATGATGACATAATATGTACCACAAAGAAAAATGTATATACATTTTTACCATGGTTATCTAGATAACCGTGATTTTTACCAATTTTTAAACATCGACACAATTTTTTCGGAATTTTTATTTTTAAATTAAATACTCAAATGGCAAATACCCTATACCCATTAGTTATATAAAATTTTCCTAATCTTAAAATTCTCGGGGGAGGGAGGCGATTGCCCCCATCACCCTCCCCCCCCTCAAATACGCTTCTGTACGCGGTGTATACGTTGGTATATTATGTCACACGATTTAATTGTAAAAACGATTAACCGGCCAGGAACAGTGATTTTTTCCTCTATGGTTTTTTTTTTTTTTCGCAATTTAATATAACTCGTCGCTCGTCCGTCCATGCCACCACCATTATATGACGCGCGCGTCGTAAAAACTAACTGCTCAAAACGGCTCGTTTCGGTGCGCCTGAGATTAGAATAATTTACCTAATATCCAGGCGAATTGCGCCGTAAAAACTAACTGCAGCCGTCTGCAGCAGAAACGACGTGCGGTGGTGACCACGTTGCGGCTTGGTGTCGACCTGGTAAGCGGTTAGCTCATCTATCCGCGTTATCGTACAGCATTACAGCGCACGTTACATTGTGTAAAACAACAACAATAATAATGAAATTTATATTATTATGTTATTCACCATTATTGCACGAAGCGCACCGTCGTGGTGGAGAATTAATGACAGTCCGACTATTATGTCGCGTTCGGTTTGAAATATCACCAGGTAGAGGATGGTGGCGAAATTTCATCGTCCTATCCGCAAAATGTGAGAACCGTCACCGATGATGATAAAAGTGAACATGGTTATCCCGATGCAATTTCAGTTTTTACTTTTTTTTTTTTTGATAGTGTGACTTCGCAAGGAATCGAAAAATGAATCGTGCACGGTGTTTTCCGATTTTATGAGACACCGCAATGGACGCAAACCAATATTTGAAAACTTACCAAATAATGATAACAGTTATTGTAATAATAATTTTAAAGTCTAGTGAAAATAAAATGTTCCAAAAGTATTACAATAATAACACATAATAATACAAATTATTAAAATATAAATTACAAAAAATATGTCGCTATATATGTATTTGAGTTATAGTAATCATCTGAACATCTAGTAGAAATATTGAAATACTATTTTATTATATCAACACTCTAAAATATGAACATAACTATATTATATTGTATATTATGATATAAAAATGAAGTTTGATATATTCACGAAAATTAAAGTCTACTATACATATAAAACTCTAAAATATTTGAGAAGCAAATGCCATCATGCTTTTTTTACTCTACTAGCTTGTGCAATTATTTGATAATAATTATTGATAAAACCATAATAGTTCTACTACCTATAACTTTTAACTATCATGATTTATACTTCGTTTTAAGTACATGTATTCATACAACGATGACTTTCAACGACTTTTTATGTCTGAGGATATTATATACAATTTAAATATTCAAATGTCATCTCATTTAAAATAGATCGATTTGAAAATAGAATAATTTTAACTTTTAATTAAATATTTTTAACTGTAAAATATGATGATTTGATAAATATTATTAAAATTATAATAGTTAAATTATGTTTCAATTTTTAAGTATAACAATACTTCCATTTTCTAATGTGCCCATAATTTTTGCAGAAACCTTGGATTTCAGATTTACCGAAGGCTTCTTTTTCAGAGCATATATGATCATTGTAATACTAATGGTAAAATAATACTAATTTACTCGTTTTCAAACCATGTTTTCATTGTTGGATCAGTCTTTTTATATATATTTTTTTTGTTTTTATATTTGCGCGTGCTGTGTGCTTTTTCCTCATTGTGTTTGTGACTCAATTTGATAATAATAATAATAATAATAATAATAATAATAATAATAATAATAATAATAATAATAATACATCGAGTCATCATTATTTATTCAATACGTTTTATTCTTCCTTATCTATACTTATAATCAGCATTCGTTTCTTTTGTTGTGGTTACCGTCTGGCATACCGTTATTTTTATTTCTATTTATTAATTTTTTTTTTTTTTTGCTTGCCTTTTATTCGGTGGACAATTTTGTTTGCACGCATATATTTATAACAGATCGGAATCGTCCATCTTGTCTGTTGATATCTTTCGGGAATTTCCTATGCCTGCCAGATTCTGTTTTAATCATTTGTCATTCATTAATTAATAGTTTGATGTTGATAGACAAAATAAATAACAATTACTATTACCCAAAATAACACGAAAAACTGTTCTACGCGCTTGCGTATTAATTTTGCCTATACAACACGCCGTCATACATCGTGTCTTTGTTTCCCAGTCATTTTATATTAGTATAGTAAATTATTATAACGCCTCGGTACTGTTATCATTGGGTATCGTATCATGTAGAGTTAACTACTCGTTTAGTTAACTGTGTATTTTCCAACTCGAAATACTAATTGAAATGCAGATAATTATATAGAATTTAAACGGACAACAGCAACGGAATACGACGATCGAAAATACTAAACATCAATTAATATTATTTAATGGTATTGATATATTAATTATAATAACAGAAACGATGAATGAATATGATTATGAAGTAAATGAAATCGATATAATATAGTAATTACAAATGAAAAAAAGAAAAACAATAAGAGGTGCTAAACGAAATCCAAAGTAATAGAATTACTCATGGCCATTAAGATATTAAAGGGACTGTTTCACATATAATTTATCTTGTAAGCGTTAGGATAGAATGAATCACTATTTCTTGTGTTAAAGATATTTATTTTAAAGTGAATAAGGGAAAGTAATTCTTGACAATCGATGTTCCCTAAAAGTAAATTGCGTAAAAGTTTAGATAATATAACTAAGAGCGTCTATTTTTGTATAGGAAAAGATTGACAAATTTTAACACTGATTCGAGGCCTATTATAGAATTATATAATTTAAACAACAAGTTGTAAATTAGATAATACTAAATTTAAAGTTGTATTATTTTCATGAAGAACATAGTTTAACTGATTTAAGTTAAATTGAGGTAGCATACTTACACAAGAGGAGTATATTTGTGATGTACAATTCACCGGAATCAAAATTTGAAATCAATGGAATGATAGTAAATTAAAATTATCTAATATTAAAATGTTTGAAAATAAATAGAACATATTGTATAATTCATTTGATCAATACTATGATTAAAATGTTCATGCACATTGAAAATAATAATATTTTTAGAACAAGTTTAACAATCAATGAACTCGGTTAACACAATAGCTTCATAAGTGTTAGACTTTTTAGAGTAGCTGATTCCATCTAGTAAACGCGATTTATGAGCAATATTTTCGGTTTTGATACTCGATAGTTACGAAAAAATTTCATGGAATCATTCATAAAATTAATTTAGTATATCATTTTGTGGATTAACGAAATCAATAAGTTTATATTATTCTGTGCGGAAGCCATTAATATTATTCATGATTAGTCTTAAGTCGGGTTCATCAGTAAACAACGGAGTTAAAAGGAATAACTGAGTTACTACCATGGTGACTGCAGTGACAGAAATAGTATTTTTGGATTTGTTTACGCAAGATTCACAAGACTATAATTTATTTGCACTTATCAAATAGTTAACCTAAACTATAATATTTTCTTGTACCAACGAGACACAATTAAGGTGGAATATTATAAAGCAGCAAGAACATGAAATTGAGTTATTACGCCCGCGTCTAGTACTCACAGCACAGTTTTCAAACGAACCCATGTTTTATAACAGATATGAGTTACATTGACAGAGTAGTAGCTTATAAATGCGCACAAGCACAATATATTGAGACAACACACCATGCTATGACGGTTGACATAAGACTGTCACGTTGCATGTACATGTTACAATCACGTTGAGTTCTTTTTAACTTTGTCCGCTTGTTTTCATGTTATCATGAATACAATATACTTATATTCTTTACAAACAATTATTTTTCAACATTTCATGTACAATATTTTTTCCTAAAAGATGACGTAATAATATGTGCTCATATAATAAATAATATGATATATTAGTCATACGTCCAATACTTAAATATTTATGTGTTTGTGTATTTATATTTTTACCTTTATATTAAGATAGTATAAGTCTCATAGTTATTTTTAAAAAAATCAGTATTCCACACAATAAAAAAGGTTGGCAAACGTTGGCTTACTATATTACGACGTTATTGTTTTCCATTAAAGTAATTCGTACAATATTCAACCATTCCAATAAATGCGTTTACCTATCCCTGGGTTTTTTTTCTGGAACACACGACCTGCAGTAAAAATCATGTCCACTACGCTACAGTGCGATTCGCATGAATGTTAATGTTTTATTTCGATAATATGATAATGAAAAATAAAGTATAAAAAAGACATAGCCCGTTCTCGTATACGACAGAATTCCCACGCACACCACCACATGGCCCGGTTGTGTCGTGGTTTATCATATTTTATTATTATTATTATTTATTTTGTTTGTTATTTTTGTATTTTTTTTTTATTTTTTATTTTTTTTTGCCGAAATGGGATTTAGCAACCCCTATGGGACGAGAGACGTGCTCTGGTGTTTCCATCGGGCTAACAACGTAATATATTGCGCAAAGATAAGCCCCGAATAAGCCAGTTGTTACATTAAATCGAACTTTCACTGACACCGCGCGACGGGGTCAGACAGCTTGCCGGCCAATTACTTTATAGTGCTCGTGTAACCCAGTGACTGTGACGTACACGTATTTTTACGCCACAAACACTTGCCGCCGTAAAAAACCACACGCGTACCGTGTAACATTGTATGTTTATGAGTTGTTTTTTTGCGGCATGTTTCGGCGGTCGCTGCGATCCATGTTAAAAACTCCAAAATAAACGCCAACCGACCATCTCCTCGCGTACGCACTTCACCAATAGTTATAGACGTCATGACGGCTAGCATCACAGTAAACAGATTTCCATTTGAAAACAATATATACGGTCGACTTCGTCGGCACACAATACTACCGTGTTTTGCGATCAAGAGAGTGCTCTTTAAATCCTTTTTGGCTAGTAAAATATCATAATATTATAATGCTTTTGTTTAACTCACTTGGTATAGTTCTTTGGAAAAAAAAAACCTTAAATAATTATTACGATGTTTAACCGCACGAAAGCTATACAAATATTAATGAGTAATATTACCTATATATATATACATATAGGTATGTTTATATTTATATAATTATAGCCGTAAATCATCACGAAGAAAATAATTATAATTTTCTCGAACAATAATAGATAATAAATAATATTAATAGTAGATTTTTAGTTTAAGTATGCATTCTCATAAACCGTTAATGTTTAATACGTTTTATTTTTTTTTTTATCACTGAGAGCATGCTAACATTTTGTTCGAAACGTCACGCCGCTGGGTATCGCTTTTATTGTGTGAAAATCGCAAACGAGTAAAAAGTATAGTTTCTCGAACAACGATTTGGCTGTCATAGTTAAATGTTTATTATAGAAATATCATTGGCATGATCATCGGAAGTAATGTTTTAACAAATGATTTTCATAAGAGCACAATAGTTCGATGATTTGTATGATTTTACAATGCACCATTATTATTTCGACGATCAGATCGTTGTATTGCGCGTAAGACACAACTACGTGCCAGTGTATCTATGTGTAGCGTGAATTCTCGACGTCAGCGAACATGACATTCGGTTATTTTCCCAAGAATATTACGAGTGTGTACTAAGTGAGTTATAATAATTTAATATACATTTTACAGAATAATAATAGAAACTATTAGTGCGATGGTTATCGAAACGTTATTCGACGAAAAGGTCATCGTTCCGCAAATGATTTTGTCTTGCAGAGTTTCGTATGAATAATTTTGTAACGAGACAACATCCTCACATAATTCTGTTAATAACATCTATACCGCCGTCGCCCTCGCGGCGTGGAAACCGGCTTGTATTATCGATGTTCGTTAGGCTAGGTAGCGCGCTGTTACCGGATC
>JAIPRK010001544.1:0-57688 GCA_025469195.1 Chaitophorus viminalis
TCGTTTTTGAGTTAGAGCATTTTAAAAAAACCGATATGATTTGTCAGTCTAGAATTTTATATATTATATTATATTTTACATGTAATTTTATGTCAATATTTGCTGTTCAAACGCTTATAAAAAAAAAATTGTGCCTATGGATTTTGATGATTTTTGAATGACAATAAAAACTACTTGTGTGAAATATTCATTAAATTTTCAAATATTTTGTATAAGTCAATTTTTTTTTTATCACCGATTATAAAAAAAAAATGTAAAAAATTCGAATTTTATAAATGCCTATAAGTGGCTTAAAAATCAATATAATATTTTGAAAAAAATATGACATACAGGAAATGCCTATCTTAATAACTGGTGAAAATTGCAAGTGTCTGCGACTTATACTTTTAGAATTCTTTTTGAATTATAACAAATATTTAAAATCGTTTGACCCTAAATCGCTATTTTATGCAATTTCGTAAAAATTTATATTTCAAACGGACATAAAATTTTTCCTTTTGGTCCGGTAGAAATTTTTTATATATTTTTGAAGATTTGCTTATGTATAAACAGTGTTAAAATTTTGAACCTTAAGTATAAACAGAAAAAATTTTATGAATTTTTATCTACAAAATAACTTGCAAATTATCGTGATTTTGACACATTTTATACAAATTTGAGCTTTATGTGCTTATAAAAAAAATTTGAGTTCAACGATCTCCGATATTTTTCAGTTACGATAACGGATAAGTATAACTTATGATAAACCTTGTATTAAATTTTCAAAAGTTTTCGGAC
Organism: Chaitophorus viminalis; assembly: GCA_025469195.1. Lineage (NCBI taxonomy): Eukaryota > Metazoa > Arthropoda > Insecta > Hemiptera > Aphididae > Chaitophorus > Chaitophorus viminalis. The sequence continues at coordinate 778 of JAIPRK010001544.1, forward strand.
AGCCAAATAAATTTTATGGATGTTTAAAAAAAAAAACTTACAAAAATCGAAAATTTAAATTGTCATTCATAAGTCAAAATATGTCAAAATACTTTGAAAACTTAACCATGTATAGAGAACACCAACATAAAGATTTGGTGAAAAATTTTTGTTGTTGCGATTTTTGGTTTTTGAGTTAGAGCATTTTAAAAAAAGTAGTTTGTAAAAACGTGATTTTGCATAAAATTTCCCGTTTTTTCGTAATTTTTTTATCGTTTTTTTCGATTTTTTCAAAAAGTATTAAAAAAGTTTGATTTTTGACATGCCCAAGTACCATCTACATTCACTTTTCTCTCAGAAAAGTTGCTGTTAAAGCAAATCGAAGTATTTTTACTGCAAAAAAAGGTGTCGTCAGACACAAAAAAAAAAAAACACACATCATTGTAAAATCAATAGATTCCATCACTCCGTTCAGTATCTAAAATATATGTGCAATATCATAACCTGAGTAAGGAGTTTTACGTATATTGTATTGGCAGCATAAAAATCGCAAAAAATTATTTTGTACTTTCGAGAGACATTGTCATTCATTTGAAGTATTATTTCTCCATACTAAACATGCATATTCAAGATGAGAACGAACTAAAGGAAAATATAATAATTTGAGAGTAATATCATCGTGAAAATCTCTACATGTACGTTTTATGAAAACTAATTTAGCTAACGCTTTATTGGTGATATTATCAATATGTTAATTGCAGGAAAGTTTTAGATCTAATGTGATACCAAGATCATTTACTTCATTTACCCTATTGATATTGATTTTATTAATAGTGTAATCATAATGAATAATGTTATTTTTTTGGGAAAATGAGATAATTTTACATTTCGATATATTTAGTGAGTAGTGACATACTATTATCATTACACCACCCTTGAAAAGAATTTACATAATTTTGAAGAAGAATTGCGTCTTGATAACTGCGAATTTCTTTGAATAATTTTAAATCATCTGCTAGTAAGAGAAATTTGGAATATTTTATTAAATTTGATAAATGATTAATATAGATCAAGAATAATAAAGGAGATAAGTGATTCCCTTGAGGTACACCAGATATAGCATAAATATTATCTGAAATGAAATTTTCCTATTTAACATTTTGTATTCTATTTGTTAAGAATGAACTAAACCACGAAAGAAGTGGATTACAGAATCCATAGGATTTAAGTTTTAGAATAAACAAATCATGGTTCACTCTATCAAAAGCTGTCTCCAGGTCTGTGTATATAACATCAGTTTGTGTTTTTTCTTTGAAAGATTCTAATATTGATTCCTTAAATATGCATAAATTAGTTATTGTTGAACGTCCTTTTCGAAAACCATGTTGTTCATTGATTAAAATATTATTACACAACGGCATAAGCTTTTTATTGACAAGTATAGAAAATAATTTAGGAATACAAGATATTTTTGATATAGGGCGATAATTTTGTACAATTTTGATTTTTTTCTTATAAATTTGTGAAATAAATGAAGTTTAAAATTTATCAGGAAAAATACCAGTATGCAATGATTTATTAAATAAAAAATGAAGTACTGGGGTTATTATAAAAGCACATTCTTTTTGAAAGATAAGAGCAATTTTGTCTTTACCTGGCGAGGTATTCAATTTTATGAACCATAATTCATTAAAAATATCATTTTTATCCAAGTTAATTTCATTAATAGGTTCTAAAAGAATTGGGGAGTTATCATTTATAGATAAATCCACTTGTTTTACTTCATAGATAGATGAAAAATACGATTTGAATAAATTAACTATATCATTATCACAATTAGCTTCTTCATTAATGTATGATATTGTGCACGGTAATTTATTAATTGATTTTTGAGAGTTAAAAAATATCCAAAAATGTTTTAGATTAACTTTGACCAAGCGTTGAATATTATAAACCTAAATATTCTAATCACGATGTCTTAAATAACTACATTTTTTCCGTAGAGAGATGAATTCTAAGTATGAATTTAAATTATTCGATGTTTTATAAACGTAATTCGTATGCTTTTTTTTTGTTTTATTAATTTTTTCAACTCTTTACTAAACCAAACAGGAAACTTTGAATTAAAACTGCACAATCTAGGTATAAAAGTATTAATTGCATAATGCATAATTTATATGAGAATAAAAAAAATCTATATTTTCATTTATATTGCTATTTGAAAATTATTTATCCAGTCGATAGAACCTAAATAGTTTATAATGGATATATAATCACCCGAATTCCATTTATAAAAATAATTATAATGTGATAGAGTTTCATTATACGAACATTTAAGAATAATATTTAACGGAGGATGTAATTTATCGATAGGGACAAGAAGATTATCAACTTTATCAACGTCTATGAGAAAAGAATTAGACATTACAAGGTCAAGAATTGCATTTTTAACATTTTTTATACCATTGAATTGAAAAAAGTTGAGGTATGATAATTGATTATTAATATAAGATGTAGAGTTAAATAGCTTAGATGATGGTAAATTAAAATCACCTAGAAGTAGGAATTTTGCGTTCGGAAATTTCATATAAATTGATTCTACGCAATTAAAGTATTCATTAAACACATTTTCATCTGATTTATTAGGAATATTAACTAAGCCGATAATAATAGACTAATATTTAAGTTGGATATTTACAAACAAGAGCTTAATACTATTATTCGACACTAATATTGGTTTAGGGGAGATAGTATTTTGCGCCATCAAAAGGTACATTTAAGTGCGTATATAATTTGCGCCACGACTGAAAACGAAATGAAATATGTAATTTGCGCCACACTATTAACTTCAATTGTTGGAATTTACCAGCAGATAAATTTACTGATATCGTATAGGATATACAATAATACGTACCGACGTGTGTCCAATATAATATTGTTGTGTTTTACTGATAATGAAAACATATCATAATCGGAAACCAAAAAACAGAAATTAATTTATAATTATAATATGACTGATTTTTATATGTTTTATGACTTACCAAAATTTACATATTAATACTTATTTACTTATATATACATGAGTTTTTTTTACTTGTATACATTAATTTATAATTAAAATATGACTGATTTTTATATGTTTTATGACATACCAAAATTTACTTATTTTATATATACGGAGTTCCTTTTACTTGTGGTGCTAATTACGATTTCAATAAGGTGATCTATGGCGCAAATTACAATTTTTGTAGGTAAACGATGGTGCAGATTATATATTATGGTTTAGAGGGAATAGAGTTTTTCACGGGTTAAAAGGCAAAAGCACGCCGCCACATCTTGATAAAGAACTTTTTTGACTACTTCTGTCACGTCTGTTTACAATATAATCATCTAAACCTAATTCTGTCGATAAGATTTTATCATTTAACCATGATTCAGTAAAATTCAGTATGGGATACATAGATACAGGAGACATAGATTTTAGAAAAGACAACTTATTACATAAACTACGTACATTTTGGTAATATATACTTAAGTCTAAATTGGAATTTTCTAGAAGTTTTTTGAGGTATTATCAATAGTAGGGATACCTTTGATGTACTTGATTATAAGACTGTTTTCATTGTTACTAGTGTTATATTAGTTTCCTTACAAGTATTTTGTGTTCATATTATAAAACAGTTTATATATTTTAAAATTTAACGTGACCCACCAAAAATATAACTAAGGCCCAATTATGGGTCGCGACTGACAGTTTGAGAATATCTGCCTTAATCCATAATTTAATATTATAAACAATAAACTCAAAATGTCAGAATAACGTTAATAATATTGTAATTTTTGCACATATTGTAACTCAAAGGTTAGTTGAATTAAACTAGAATGCCTTGGTAGTATGCACGGTGACTGTTTTCCATTTTGTACATCAAAATATCTAGAAATATTTTTGGATATTTACCATTAATATTCAAATATAAATGTAAAACATTTGAATGAGCTAAGTTTAGTTTAATGTCAGAAAAAAAAAAAAGACTTGAATCAAGAGTATGATGGGCTATTCCCAGTCACCCCTCGTTATCTTCGTCACTTTCAACTGGGCAACAAATAGTGACGACAAAATAAAACTGTTGACGTTTGTGACAAGGGCAAAACGTTCAACTTGAAATGTACACATATCTTGCACATATTACAACATATTTATTTGTGAACGCCCATGTAATCATGGGCGTTCACAAACAAATCAACGAATACATTATACGCAATATGTTTCCGTTTATTGGTTAGAAATTTGAAATCAACACCAATACTTCGTATCACGAGAAAACTGTGCCAAAAATTAGTATTGATTGGATTCTGATGTCACATGATACTTAAAATTATCTAACATTTTTTTAGTTTCGTGACTCGTGGTGCTGTGGAAATTCGCAAAACCTAAAAATGGTTGTAGAGCGGAAAATAAAGGCAAATTACGTGCTAAATTAAAAAAAAAAAACTAATATTTTGATGCATGGTGGGATAATAGACACGTATATATTTTTATCAATATTTATTATCATTGGTCGAGTCTTGTTAGCAAACACCTGCACTGTAATATATCAACGTGGTTGACACATTTTATTGCGATGTGTAATTCAAAAAGCCGTGTTGTATTAATATCATCCAATAATAATCAATAATTACTTACTGTTGTACTTTATTTTATTTTATTTTTTCTGTGAGCAATTTCACGTATAACACTGTATTAATTTATGACAGTCACAGGCAATAAAAACAAAATTAATCAATACTTGGTGTGATGATGACTCATCGCCACATTATTTCATATTAGTCTGCAACAGTTATCACTCATCAATCCAAGAACCAATTTACTTTTCCAGTAAATATAAGTATTGCTCGTGAATATAAATCGGTATTATTGTTGTAGTTTTTGTTAAAAATAAGAAATATTAAAAAAAAAAATTACTTCATTTTTTTAAAAACAATTTACTTTTTTCCTCTAAACGATTTTTTCTTCTACCGAACAGATAAAAATAATGATATTTTTCGTCGTACCTATATTTAACACACGAACGAACACAACAAAAACCCGCCCTTTGATCTTTATAGACAGACGTTCTATTTGAATTTATCCTGCCGGCACTTCCATTAATATTTCATACACATAATATACAATAAATATAAAATACACATTATTCGTTTAAATTCTTTGAGTTTTTATAGCTATTACACATAGTCATTAATGATTTTCATGACTTTGTGGTTTTGACGTGATAGCAAAACCACGCACATAATATTCAAAACTGTAATGATTGAAATGTAAAGCAATAATTAATGTGTTTACTTGGACATTTGTTTGCCCTAAATAATATGCAAATAAAATTTCCTCATCGTAATTTGTATTCTTTATAATCCAAGATTTGAGCACACGAAAATGGTGGGAAAAAAATGTTGAATAAAATGTATAGAATATATGTAGTAGTATACTTTTTTATTGATGCTGATGAAATAGGTGAATTTCATATATTGAAAATTCAAATTATTCATAATATAATATTCTGAACACGTAAATGTTAGCGAAATTTTTTTTAAATTTAATAGTGAATATTCATAATCACACAGCCTATTTTTTTGTTGAATATCAAACATCTAGAGCCAATTTTATGAAAATACATTATTTTTTCGTTGATTAACATTTATAAATCAATTGTATTATGTTTTTATAATAAAATACCAGATTATACATAAAATTATGAAATACGAAGTAAAATAATAAAAAAAAATAAATAAATAATATTGTATCGTAAAAATTAAAATTATAGAATAATATGCAAAATTGTGTTTTAAACATTTTTCCTGACATGCGAGTAACAATTATTATACGATTTACCGGAATTAAAAATCCCAAAACTAATATCTGAATATAACATTTTATTAATTTTACTGATGGCTGTTGAATTATATTGCCACATAATTATAAAATTGTTAAGGATAAACTTGTGTTTTGAACGGATTTCGAAAAGTGATTGTAACGTTATTGTTGAAACCTACTGTAGTCATAAAATAAATTTATATATACAACGTATATTTAATCTATTCTGTTGTTCAGCTTATACAAAACATGAAATATATACTTTAAAGAAAAATTGGGAATATGCTTAGTTTATCAACCGTGTAAAAAAAAATCCGCTTTCCGATGGCCTATGTATATTATGCTTTTTTATATTCCCGTGGTGAATCGTATATCATACTATCATATTTCATTCATATGTAATGTAATTAGGTATTAAAAATCAAATTATCGCGGCGGAAAGTCGCTATGGTTCGCGACCGACTGCAAGATGCAATCGTTACATTATGAAAATCCGGAAAATTAAGTATTGTAATCACTACGCGAAAGTCTCTGTGCAGCTGTGCACTGAAATTCGATCGGCTGCACCATACGTACACTTAAGTTGCATCCTAACCCGTACAACGTCCAAAATGTTGCAACAGTTAATTGCGTCATTATGGGTCATTGCAGTGGGCTTCTATTATGCAGTCAAACTTGATTTTGAGTGAGGTTCAAACTTTAAAATACTCAATTCCACGTTGAATATAAATATTAAATTACAAACATATATACAGAGTGGTACACTGTGATATTCCGATGGAAATATTTGAGTATAGATTTTGTTGATTATTTTGATTTAGTACTTACTGTTAAATAGAAGGGGTCAAAGAGAGCCACATTAAACATTCATTGAGAATTTTGTATTTTTTACCCTTTTTTGACTGAGAAAAATAACTTTTGAATTTTCCATTTCTATAAAATTACAGCCTTATTGAATACCTAGGATATATTCAAGTTTATATAAAAACCGCAATGTAACGTGATCAAAAATCGATTCACTAGTTTCATAGACATAAGAAATGTAAGTTTATGGGAGTGGGTAAGCACACCAGAGATTAATGTAAGGAATACTGGCCAATTAATAAAATAGTATAAATTATCTAATTTATACAGGTAGGTAACAGATTTAATTATTTTTACAAATTTCCAAAATAATGTATATAACATTATTGTCATTATTCTTCAGCTCATTATTTATATTTTCTTTTACAAATATTTTATACATTTTTTAGATCATTTTATCTTATAACAACTTGTACTTTGTAGGTAGTAAATAATAACATAATTTTTCAATTTTTAAACGTAGGTATACTTATTATATTCTTGAACCAGACAACAACGATTTGACGATGGGCTACTAAAATATTTATTCTTTCAAATTCACCTTATTTTCCTTGTTGATCTCTTCCTACGTCCCTATTTTTCTTAGTCGAAAGAGATGATTATTGTTCGCATTTCAGTATATCTATGACGTGTCCCGAGGGGAAAGGATATTAATAATCCGTTGTGACGTCTTGAAAGCATTGTGCTAACAACCGTGATAGTATATTATAAAGAAGTATATACCACGGATAAAAGTACGTCAGATTTTAGATTCTGAACGGAGTGATGGAATCTAATTTTAATTAATTTTAACATTTTACTCCATATTTCTCTCATAATTGGAAATGTTTACCACTTTTCATATAATAATAACATTTTTGCGTTTAAGTCAATTCCCATAATTTTTTTGACTATAAAACATATTTTTCTACCGATTTACCTAAGTTATAAAATTAATATTTATAATACACAAATAATAATAACAGTCACGAGCCTGTTACCATGAAAATACCATTGTCAAAAATATATTGTGTTCTTGGGATTGGTATTCGACTTGAAGTCAAAATGTATGATATTGCCATGTTAGTTTGAAAACGAATTCGTTGAAAGAATCTTTGGCGAATATTAGAGAAATATTAGAAATGTTACGAAAGAATATTAGGGAATATATTAATTAATTTTTATAGATTTTTGTATATTTTGTTGCAGTAGTGTAAATAATATAAATTATATGTTCGATAAAAATGTTCTTAGTTTAAAATTTAAATTAATTAAATATTAAATATTACTATTAATAATTTAATCAAAATTTTCTTAACATGTAGTATTTTTCATTATGTACTTATTTATATCAGTTTATATTATTTAGTTAATTATTTTGCATATTATGTATCTATTTACATCAGTTTTTGTATTGTGTATAATTATTTTGCATATAAATGCATATTTTTAGTTCAAGAGAATATTTTAATAAAAAATCATATTTTATGCATACCTATTTTATTATGATTTGTACAGAATATTGGAAGGATATATTCAATTTTTTAAGAGAATATTAACATCTTCTTTTGGCTATTTTAAAAGTATAGTTATAATAAAATTCGTATTGATTTTATAATTGTGTTTGGCACTGTGGTGCGTTACATTATTATGTAGTAAAAGATGAAGACGAGTATACAATTCCGAGGGAATCAAAACATCTGTTTGAACTTTTCACCACCACCATCCCTAGGCTGTGTAGTATTATAATCGAGATATACAATATTCGTGATAATTATATAATATGCTGTATAACAACGATTCCCAACCTGGGGAACTCGAGATAATCTCAAGGAGTACGCAAAAAAAAGTGGGTAATGGTGAAAAAATGTTAAATTTGTTTTATTTCAAACAATTTGTTTTAGAAGTATGCAATACATGTTGTTAAAAATTTAAACTTGATAGAACTTTAATGTAAAAAATCTTTCAAAAGTTAGTTTAAAAGAAAACAACTTATTAATTTTTAAGATTATATCTTACATCATTTGACCCTGATTTTAAAAAATATGTAATTCGAAACAATATGTCGAGCCTCTCACTTAATTTTTAAACTACAATTTTCTATTCATTAAAATATGAAAATGTGTACACTTTTACATAATATTATGTTCTTAGATTCTGAACGGAGTGATGGAATCTATTCATTTTACAATGATGTGTGTTTTTATTTTTTTGTGTCTGACGACACCTTTTTTTGCAGTAAAAAATACTTCGATTTTCTTAAACAGCAACTTTTCTGAGAGAAAAGTGAAAGTAGATGGTACTTGGGCAAGTCAAAAATACAACTTTTTTTAATACTTTATGAAAAAATCGAAAAAACTGATAAAAACAGGAAATTTTTCGCAAAATAACGTTTTACAAACTACATTTTTTTTAAATGCTCTAACTCAAAAACGAAAAACCGCAACAACATCAAATTTTTACCAAATATTTATATTGGTGTTCTATATACATGGTTAAATTTTCAAAGTATTTTGACATATTTTGACTTATTTATAGACAATTTAAATTTTCGATTTTTGATCGTTTCACTACAATTATTTTTATAAGCCCATAAAGCTCAAATTTGTATAAAATGTGTCAAAATCACGATAATTTGCAAGTTATTTTGTAGATAAAAATTCATAAAATTTTTTCTGTTTATATTTAAGGTTCAAAATTTTAATACTAATTTTTCCATATGCTAATCTTCAAAAATATATAAAAAAATTTCTACCGGACCAAAAGGAAAAAATTTTATGATCATTTGAAATTTAAATTTTTACGAAATTGCATAAAATAGTGATTTATAGTCAAATGATTTTAAATATTTGTTATAATTCAAAAGTTATAAGTCGCAGAAACTTGAAATTTTCACCAGTTGTGATTAACATTTCCTTTATGTCATATTTTTTTCAAAATATTATATTGATTTTTAAGCCACTTATAGGCATTTATAAAATTCGAATTTTTTACATTTTTTTTTTAACAATCGGTGATAAAAAAAAATTGACTAATACAAAATACTTGAAAATTTAATAAAAGATTCCACACAAGTATTTTTTATTGTCATTCAAAAATCATCAAAATCAATAGGCACAATTTTTTTTTTATAAGCGTTTGAATAGAATATATTAAATTCTAGAGTGACAAATCATATCGGTTTTTGAAATTTGCTCTAACTCAAAAACGAAAAACCGTAACAACTTGAAATTTTTACCAAATATTTATATTGATATTCTCTATAGATAATTAAGTTTTCAAAGTATTTTGACATATTTTGACTTATTTATAGACAGTTTAAATTTTCGATTTTTGTAATTTTTTTTTCAAACACCTATAAAATTTAATTGGCTGGCCAAAAACTCTCGAAAATTTAATACAAGGTTTATAATAAGCTTAACTAAAAAATAACGGTGATTGTTTCACTCAAATTTTTTTTATAAGCCCATAAAGTTCAAATTTGTATAAAATATGTTAAAATCGCGATAATTTGCAAGTTATTTTGTGGTTGAAAATTCATAAAAATGTTTCTGTTTATACTTAAGGTTCAAAATTTTAACACTAGGTTGTCCATAAGCTTACCTTCAAAAATATATAAGAAAAATTCTACCAGATTTAAGAGAAAAAATTTTATGACTGTTTTAAATTTAAATTTTTAATATATAATTTAAATATAAAATACTATTTTAGACAAATATATTAACTCCGTTCAGAATCGTTATTCGTATACAATGATATCTATCATTGCATTCAAATTTAACAAATCCATTGTAATAATGACCTATCCTATAAACGAGGTGCACTCCACCCCCAACTGTACAGAAAAGCGAGGCCCACCCGTTCTTTTTTTGTATTTTACTTAAACATTTTATGAGTATTTATGAAAAAAAAAAATTTAAATTATAATGAGGGGCACATTGTAGCAAAATATTAAGCTTAGGGGTACTGAAGAAAAAAAAAAGGTTAGGAATCGCTACTGTATAATATAATTTTGTCGACCACTCTCTAAATCATCTTCATTAATATTTTGTCCATCCCTAAGTTCGAGGAGAACATTGCGTTCACCGTTAATCAAAATTTCTATCGCGGTGACCCTTCATCGAAATTTAATTATCTAATTAAAACCGTCTGGCATGACCGAGAATAATCAGTTTTCGGCTGCTCCTGCAGTTTGTATACTATACACTATTATAGTGATATGACATAAATCTGGGATCTTAAAAAATCGGAAAACTTCAAAACTTGGATTTCGAAGGCAGTGATACGGTTTTAGTAAAGTTAAAAATTTTATTACTACACAAATTTGGTAAAATCAGTATAACAAATGAAATCTAGATCGATATATATGTATATATATATATATAATATGATATAAATCGAATGATTATAGCGTATTTTCAAACCTTAACGAAAAACAGTAGGACGTGGCCCTTGAGTAGTCTCTGCACAAAATAATAACACGGCTAAACTCATCACTATACTGCGCGATTATAATAATAATTTTCTCTGGCGACATTAATCGATTACGGGGGTAAAATAATTTCGTATTGTACACAATATGAGGTATATATTATCTATATATAAATATCACCACCATTACCACCTACACTAATATAAAGTGATCGCCAAACAATACCGTTATTGGCGTAATGGCGTTATTGCAGACTACATATTATAAAGCTTCCGGTGATTTCCCATCATATTATTAGAAGTTCGATTCAACACGTGCAATGTGGTGGTTTTGTTGGCCCTGGCAGGGTTTACATCATAATATATAATATTCACATGACAATCGATGCATAATAATATTATATACTTACTAGAAATGACCAGAAATTCCATTTTTCCAACTACCTCTTAGCGTCTTAGCATAAGAAATTTTGCAAAAAATGCACCCCTAAAAAGAACGATGTCAATATAGCCGACCACTAGTCTAACCAGTAACCACTTTGTAACTACTTCTAAGTAACTTCGTACTTGCTTAGTTATTAAGGTCTACTACCTAGCACGTTCATTTTTGTATTGTTTAACATAATATATAATATATACTTGTATAGGTATATACATTTATTGATAACATTGAAAGTGTATTATTACTTGCGTCATAGTATCGTGATAAAAGTTGAATGACAGTAATCGTATAGAATAAAAAACAAAATTCTCGATTATATTATATATGTTTCTACTATATGATAATTACCTATATTGTATAAAAACGTTAAATGGTGTGATGCGTTTCCAAGGCTCGTCACCTAAATTCGTCAAATACGTGCTCGTAATGTTATTACGTAATTGGGACCGGGAAATTGTTTTTCAACAATAATCCGCAAACCGTACAGGCTATAATTATTCTAGCGGACATTTTCCCATGATATACGTATATCCCTAATCAAACGGGAATATTCCGGGGTACACGAGCGTGTATAACTATTAATATTCAAATTGATTAAATACACAATATTTATATAGTATGTGTATATTATTTAATCAATGCTATTATATACATTATTTTTTCCCGCAATGTATTCCAACGAAATGCGATTTCCGTATTAATTTCAAAACCATGTTGTCGTATAAATTCACGTACACACACAATACTAATATTTATCAGTAGACACTATATATAGTATATAGTGTAGTAGTTTAGTTGCAGTAGTATTAGTTGTGTATAAGTTTTGCTGTGGTAATGATTCAATGGACTATTCCGTAGAATTCCAATAACCCTACATAGCCCTGTGGTATATAAATGATAGAAATATCTCGTCTATATACATCATTATCATCATGTTTACACGGTGCGTATAATGTGTATAGTTCCATAATAGTATACAGGGTGTCCCATGGAGATCTGAAAATTTTAATTACGTTTTTTATTCTGTTCAAAATTTTAAATCAAATTTATAAATTTTTACTTTCGAAAAAAAAAATAAAAATTTATATTATGTGTTTAATGCAAACGTCTATTATTTACAAAATAAAAAGAAAAAGAAAAAATAATGAAACAAGAAATGTAATTCAATAGTGACTTATTGAATAAGCTTTAAGCAATTAAAATGTAAAATCCGTAATTCTGGGTTCTAAAGTTTTCCTATAGTGACGCGTTCCTTCACGACCCTCATTAGCACGGCTCTGTAGCTCTTGTATCAATAGGTCCCGAGTAAATATAAGTAAGAATATCGAACATTAATATTCAAATAGTGTACGGTTTATCCAAATATTAAAAACGTGTTGCAGTCTAACTATAATAATATACGAAGTACTTGTGCTTGCTTTAAAAGGAGGTTGATTTAAGGAGTCGATGTATTGTAATCTTTAAACATCCAAATTCTATGTTAACATGTTTATGACTTCTTTAGTGCAAAAACGATGTATAGACTATGTAGATTTGTTTTTAGTAAAGTTAACAATATGATTCTGACTCCCATCATATTATACGAGCATGATTATTGATTACATAATATAACATTGTATCGCAACATTTCTATCAGCACAATTCATATTCAATTAAATCATCAACTGGAAAAATGTTAGAAGTTTGAGTACAAAAAAAAACATATATTTTAGGTACTGTGTTAATTACGATTGTTCAACGTGTAATTTTCGAAATTTTATTCATTAGTATATTATGTTATTAGTATATTATATTTAGTATATTATATGTTGATTTATTTGAAACCTTCATTGTTTTCAACAGTACCTATACTATAATTTGATTAATGTAAGCCCATCGACAACTTTTCATAAATAAACTTTAATTTATTATTTTATAATTCGAAGCACACCGTGTTCAATAACAGAATTTACAGTTTAAAATTTAAATATTGATAGGTATAATTCAAAATAAAAAAATGAGATTAAATTATTATAACTCTACACAAAATAATTAGGTATAGAAAATCGTACAACTAGGTACCTATGTATACAGCACAACTTATGAATGTTTAGAGGTTTAAGCATTGGACAATATAATACGTATATACTCGTATATATATATGTAAAACAACCTCAAAGTAAACATTTCAAATTTAGAGTATGTAGAAAATTGATAAAATGAACAATATAGAAATTTAGGTACAACGGTCATTTTTGATACAACAAAACTTGGCAGTAAAGTAAAATAGAATAAAAGTGTTTACAACCCATAATCAGAGAAAAATTAAGATTTCTAGAACATTAAGTCAAATTATGATGAAATTATATATTTTACTTGAAAATACTTACAATAGTTTGGACAAGAAAAACCCATTTATTTTTCTATTTCCAAGACTTTTGATCATGAGTATATTCCATACTTGAAGTAGTAGGTATCTGGCATATCTTCCTCTTCTATCGGCTTGGCCACTCCTGTAATCTATTTTTTAACAAATTAATTACTTAGATAGTATAGGTAGAATCGACATGTTTGCGAATGAAAATTAAACTTCGAAACTTTACAACAATTTATTTGAATATACCTACTAGCATGTTCCATTATTTATTTTTAAACTGAATTAATAATTAATTCTTTAATCAAAATTTAATTTAACTTTAAATATTTCATTTGTACATTTAATTTTAATATAATACCCGAATCATCACTTTTTTTTTGTTTGTTTGTTAGAACTCCGAGTGTCTTTTTTTAAACGTTATACAATTAACATACATGCTATTATAATTATCTGTGAAAAAACTTGATTCCTTTAATGCAGTGATCCCCTATATTTTATGACCTTAACATTTTAAATTGAACTTTTAGTGATCCCTAAGAAAAAATCCTGATTGCAAACACAATTTTTATTTATTAAGATCAGAAAAATACAAAAAGAAATTGATCAATATTATAAAAAGGCAAAATTTAACATGGAATTAATTCATACTTCAGTCCTTACCAGTCAATTAATATAATTTATTTAAAATTTTTTTCTCCCCCAATCATTTTACGATCGGAATATTTTGAGAAGTTTTATTCTTGAAAGTGCAATGAAAATAATTATATATACTCGTGTATAATTATTATATATATTAAGATTTACATTGAAAATAATGTTTTCGCGACCTGACGTTTGGAACCGCTGCTTTAATGAGTGTTACACTATTGAGTTACAATTATAATAAAATAAAATATTTCATTTTTGAATTACTTTGATCTTTACTTGAACCTATGAAATATCATAAACCTAGGTTTTTGGGATGTATTATAATTTTGTTTAAAATGCATAAAGTGTGTGCCTTGTGAATTATTAATATAATTATAAAAGCTATATATATTGTGAAGCAATATCAAATTATCACGTTAAAATCTATTTCAATATTCGACTGAGCTTAGTTCACCGAACATTAGACAGAGTTCAAAATGTAATTTATCTGCAGTTGAAAGACTAGATATATTTTAGGTACAGTAATACAATTATAAAAGTATATTTATTTATATATAAACGTGAAAAAAGACACAAAATATTTAAAAGCTTCTTCAGAGAAATTAGATATTTTGACGTAAAAAAACTGTTGATCAGATCAAAAATTTACACTTCTAGAGGATTCTTTGCAGTGTATCATCTGCAATGTCGAATTTCCAAAATGTAAAAATTCCAAAAGAAAAAATTATTCATTTAGATAAAAAGATACTATAAAATAAAAAACGTATTATTATAAAATTCCGTTTAAAAAAAAAACGGATGGGACTCGCTTTGCTGTACAGTTGGAGGTGGAGTGTACCTCGTTTATAGGATGGGTCATAATTACAATGGATTTGTTAAATTTGAATGCAATGATAGATATCATTGTATACGAATAACGATTCTGAACGGAGTTAATATATTTGTCTAAAATAGGTATATAATAATGTAGTATTTTATATTTAAATTGAAATATAATGCAATAGTATGCAATATCATAAAAATTTAAATTTCAAACAGTCATAAAATGTTTTTCTTTAAGTCCGGTAGAACTTTTTTTATAGATTTATGAAGAGTAGCTTATGGATAACCTAGTGTTAAAATGTTGAACCTTAAGTATAAACAAAAACATTTTATGAATTTTACTATCGAAATACTTTGAGAATTTTTATTCTTGAAATTGCAATGAAAATAATTATATATATATATATATTTATTCGTATATAGTTATTATATATATTAAGATTTATATTGAAAATAATGATTTTGCGACCCGACGTTGGGAACCATTGCTTCAATGAGTGTGACACCATTGAGTTACAATTATAATAAAATAAGATGTTTCATTTTTGAACTGCTTTGATCTTTACTTGAACCTATTCGTCATACCTGTACATTTTTATACAAATAATATTATAACTAACACAGCATAAATACATGACGTACTATGTACAAGACAGTATTTAAATCATTTTTCAAATCCTTATTATTTTTAATGAATATTAAAAAAGTACTGTAGTATTATATATTATTAAATTATTATGTTTAATACAATAAAACCTAATAAATTATATTAATATTTCCGTTGACATTTTCTTTTTAAAAAAAGTCGTCTCTTTAAGACATTTCAATTATTTACCATAGAATTGGTGCGTGATGTGGAATAGCATATTATAGATGGTGCACTCTTATAATATATTACACTAAGCTGCAGTAAATAATAAACTCCATTTAAAAAATTCAAATTGTGCAAAATTAATCGGTATCATATTACTTTTTAGTATTTCCACATTTATTTCAAACATTCAGATTTAAAATGGGGGAAGTTGCATACCTAACATCATAGAACTACAAACACCATTTAAACTAATTGATTATTTTTATGCATACATGTTATACAGTTTTAACACATTATACATAGTTTGATTAGAAATTATAATAACTTAGTTGCATAACAACTTTACCATAGTTTTGTAGTGCGAAAAAAAAATTCAAAAGATATATACAGCTTACTGGGATAATATTAATGGTGTTCAAACCTTTAAACGCTTATTAAATTTTTTTATATGTTTAGTATATTAATGCATGATTAAAAATAATATATGTACTTACATCTTTATAGCCTAAGATAGCAGTTCTCAAACTTTTTAGGACCACGACCCAATTTTCTTCCCAAAATGTTTTCCCGACCCACATATAGTTTAACTTTTCAAAAAGTAGTTAGTTAAGTAAAATAAACACACGACTTATTTATGACCAATTATGATCTATAGTTTTAAGAGCCGTCTTAATTCTTGGTATACTATATTACTATAATAATATAAGTTTATTATAATTGAACATACATTTCTTGGAATCCATGTAATTCAAAAAATTATTCGAGAACCACCAAAAATTGACTCTCGACCCACCAGTGGATCGCGACTCACAGTTTGAAAAACGCTGGCCTAGAATATAAACTCTATACCCGGGGTTATCATTAATGTATTTATTTTTGTATTAAAAACACATTTTAAGACCAATCATAGTTTTGATCCTAACGATGAACACTATCGTAATTTCCAAATACATCATAAAAATTCTATACAAATATATATATTATATCTATTTATATTTCATATTTCTATAACGAGCGGAAAACTAGCAAAATATTTTTGGCGATCCAGTTATTTCCCTTCCGCGAGCCTCCTATTGCCGACCCCTACTACTATATTGCTTTCATTTAAGTTCTAACCATATCATAATATCGAAGATTAAAAATCGAACCAAAACGTTTTCCATATGTGGTAGTAAAATAATTGCATAGTTTTAAGTATCATAGTATTGTATTGTTAATAACCAGTGTGTTTTCATATATCTTATACGAGTATTGTGTACTTTGGCGAGGTAGAGAATTGTAGGTAAATAGTCAAATACGAACTATATGCATAACGTGTATCACCAGATGTAGCTGGTATTGACCTAGAAGGAAAAAAATCATAAACCGAAGTCGAAAAAATGTATGTACGTATACTGCCGGTTACATTACCGGATAATACGTTAATTTATTCAGGACAAACATGTTTGAGACGCGAGAACCAAACATAATTGTATTGAATTTGCATTCATATCAATTTAAAACTATCAATATTACATATACATGTCGTGTGGGGAAGATTATTGATTTGCTGAGCCCTAGCGGTGAGTTCTAATAATGTAATGGCATTTGTGCGCGAAAGGAAATATTTTCCAAATAGCATAGAAGACAGGCGAAACCCGTCGATCACGCAAGTAGGTAACAGGTCACTGTGTATAACAAATAAATAATTTTATACTTCCTTTTACATTACATCATTATCTATAAAATAGGTGATTACAATATACTTTAAGGTATTGATATTAATTGTCTTAACCACATGTATACTATAGTGTGCAAGTGTGCTTGTTATTATAACTATTGTTCGTATCGTAATTAGATTAGATAATACTTTTTTAAATTGTTAAAACTCCGATGCGACAACTAATAATGTACCAATTTTTTTTAACGCTTTATAGTTGTTTAATGTCCAAAATGAATTATGCAATAGTTAAATTGTTACATGCAACATCGCCTGACGCACGGACATCAAAATATTTGTCAAGAGCATACAGTTTACATGCAAATACAATAATATTATTGACTTAATCTTTCGGCTGGATCCAATACTGATTACTGAGTGACTTCTGAACTTTCTCAGCTAGCATGACATAAATGTCGCAGTGTCCAACGTATAAACTGTTTGGGTGATTAGTACATTTTTGACTAATTATTTTATTCATATAACGCAGTTTTATGTATCGCACCAATGTACTATTATATCTCACTTAAATATCATTTTCTATTTCTTTATCACGTTTTTTGGTTTCAATTTTAATTGGGCATTTTCAAACCGAGTAAAAAAAATTATTATCAGTAGGTATAGTAATATTATTCAGTCATTACAAATTCATAATGAATTATAACGGAGTTGAATGATAAACTATGTATACGTTGTATTGCAATGGGTTATAAAGGGCCTTCTATATTAAATATATAAATACAGTTTTGTAGAGTAATCGGTCAACATATAAAATGTGAATAGAAAACAATGTTATTATCTTTAAATGAAGCTTCACGATGCGTCATTGTTTGTCAGCTGCTATATAAGCTTTTATAATACAATCATATGTGAAATAGTACGCTGAACTCGTTTTATAGTTTTTATTTTCTAGAATATGAGTGTCAAATTGGATTCCATCACGCACATATTTAATATATATATACATAATTTAGTATTGTAGTATATCATCACTATCGTCTATCATATATAGATGCTAGAGTATTAAAATTCTAAAGGGGAAATACAGCCCTCCTACCGAAAGAGTTAACTGAAAGTAACTCATAGGGGCCAATCCCAACATTCCCAACCCTTACCTTCTCAGATATACCTTCTCAGCACATTTTAGAGCAAAGCATTGGACTTACATAATGTATTTTTTTTATGTGTGTATTACACCATCATGAGTGATGAGTCGAGTATGCCTTGACTACACTGATCTGCTCAACTCAGAATTCTATACACCCATCACTATTATCTTATCAGTTTTTTTTAACATCAATTCCTTATACGAATATGTTTATCTGTATAACACGAGATTAATATATATAAAAAAAAAAAAAACATTATTATAGTCAACTTTAGTAATAATGGCATTTTTCGATCATTATTGGCTCTTGAATATGCGTTTAAAGTACCTTCACTATCAATATCATTTGATAAATCTCTCTCCATACTTACCTATGGTAAACTTATTTTAATATTTAGAATTTATTTGAAAACATTTTGAATTTCGACTGCGTTATTTTTTTTAAAAATGACAAAACAATATATTATTTAACAAAAATTTTCTAAAATGGTTCAGGAATATTTAGGGAGGCTAAACCGTAGTCAGAGGGAGCTAAGTCCCCTAGCCATCTTCTAATTGCACCACTGATCACTCCTGATTCTATAAGTATGGTTATTTGAACAGGTAGGTAAAAATATAATACCTAAAGGCTGAAGTATTAGATATTTGGTGATTCTTGATAGTTTATTTTCTCGAATTCTCAATATATACGATTTCTTGACGATCTTTATATAATGTATATGTCGCATCCATATCGCGTTATTGTACGTTTCACGAAATGGACAACGTTTGCGATCATTTCACGAAATATTATCCATATTGTGTAATTACGTGAAGTGAAGAAATCACGGTTCCATTTGGTGAAATGGATGCAAACGTTGTCCATTTCGTAAAACGTACAATAACGCGATATGGATGCGACATATATAAGTACAGTATTCTTACTATACAAATCTCTCATATTTATGTATTTGATGCTTAGAAAAATATTACAATATTTGTCACGGAGCACTTATAGCAATACTACGAACGCATACAAAAATAACTCGTTAGCTTAAACCGAATTAAAAAAAAAAACTTTAAATCATAAAAAGTCGTCATTTAGCAATTATGTTAGAAGTTATATTAAGTTATAAGCGCTTAAAACGTAAAGGCTTAAGGTTAGTTCATTGCATTCAAAACTGCAGCCACCTAGTATTTTATATGTATAGCTTAATTCTTACTGTACACAAAATTAACTATTTGTTAAGTATAAAAAAGGGTAATAAATTCACGATGTTCTTTCTTAAGCTTAAAAGTTATAAACATAGAACTATTGTAATGACTAATTATTAAAAACCGTATTTTACTATGAGATCTACAAGCATTATATTTTTGCAGACTTCCCAACGAATTTTGGCGTAGAAAAAATTACAAAACAGTAATTAAATGATTATATAAAATTATACGTCATAAAAATAATTATAACGCATCTATATAGGTACTGCAGAGACCGTTCGAGAGACTGAGTCGATGGATTATTATTGTAGTATACTGGATATTATATTACTAAAAAAATCATATACCTAGGTTTTTGGGATGTATTATAATTTTGTTTAAAATACATAAAGTGTGTTCCTTGTGAATTATTAATATAATTATAAAAGCTATATATATTGTGAAGCAATGTCGAATCATCACGTTAAAATCCATTTCAATATTCGACTGAGCTTAGTTTACCGAACATTAGATAGAGCTCAAAATGTAATGTATCTACAGTTGAGAGACTAGATATATTTCAGATACAGTAATACAATTATAAAAGTATAATATTGAAATTTTTCGTCGAGAGACTACACGTGTTTATTTATTTACATATAAACGTGAAAAAAGACACATAATATTTAAAAGCTTTTTCAGAGAAATTAGATATTTTGACGTAGGGAAACTGTTGATCAGATCAAAAAATTACACTTCTAGAGGATTTTTTGCAGTGTATCATCTGCAATGTCAAATATCCAAAATGTAATGGCGCAAAATGTTGGTACACTGTCTAAAGAAAAAATTAGTCATTTAGATAAAAAGATAACATAAAATAAAAAACGTATTATTATAAAATTCAGTTTAAAAAAATGCTTATCTTATTAATATGAACAGCATTATATATACTATTCACATAGTTATTACATACTAGTAATCACCATAAAGATGTGCCATGATCGTACTTAAAAAAATATTTGAAAAAGAACAGTTCACCGACAATGAAACGATTAAACCAAATTCTAATCAATACCTGTCGAGTTGTAATGGGTTTTTATACTGCGAAAGCCAATGAAATTTAAAAATTGATTTCCAACTATCGTGAATATTTAATTTCTGTACTTCTAAAAAGTACATGAAAATAAATCATGGTAGTGATTCAATCAGAAAACTTGTTTTTAACAAACATTGATAATTACACGGTAAATTGGTGAATATGAGAAAATATCCTATGTTATGATGATTGACAACTCTTCTTTGTCCTTTAATCAAAAATGATAATAGAATGTGATATAATTGGTATTATTTATTACATTAAGTTAAGTTAACAATATTACCTATAAGACTAAATAAATATTTCATAACGTAATTATATTGCTTATTAATCTAATTAATCGTTATAACATGTATTCTAAAACTTGGCGGTGTTAATTAAAAATAATTTGCATGTTTGATGTTAAATGATTTCGGGGGAAAAAAAACTAGAAAAAATGATGATGTATTGAGAAGGAACCGGACTATTTCTTAAATGGGTTCGCATAGACGTGGGCAGGATTTTATGTTAAGTGGAGCACATATTTTTGTACGGCCCTATTGAACAAAACGCAGCTCATTTATTTCCCTCATTAAGAGTATAAGATACATAGTAAATAAAAATAAAAAGTAATATTAATATATAATACAATATAATAATATATGTATTACTACTTGTAATAATAATTTAATAATTAATATTAAATATAAAATATAATCAAATCGTATAATTTATTAATGTATCGGAAATCATTAAACGCAAAATAAATATAAATAAATTAAAAATACGAGTATTATAATAGTCTGTGATTATTATAGGCAGCACATTTTTATACTCATCAAATACAATAACATTCAATCATAGACATTTAGATTTGTCGTAGTGGTGAAAAATATTATCAGGTAGACAAAGACAAAAGGCATTCTCTGTGGTATTTTAACTTTTCAATTGATTAACATATTGAATACTTTTATTTTATATTTTGAAAATTAATGTATAAATTCATCAATCAGCTCATTCAATCCAAAATAAATATTGTCAGGTGTAACGAAAGTTGGATTCACTGCACTTGTGCGCACGTCTACGTGTGTATACGCATATAATATGTCTGCGGTTCTCAAACTTTTTTGAGAAGATTTACGGACCCCCAAAAATCAGAAATACCTATCTATTTGAGATAACAATAGTTCATAAAAAGTGATGTAAATTGTAAATAATTGCTTTTTTTAAATAAGAATTTGTACAAATTATTTAATTAATTTAATAGGAAAATTAGTTTATTAATTTATAAATTTTAATATTTAATGATTTTAATGTAATCCATGACTTTTTTTTATTGATCAGTATTTTAATAATTGGCTTGATAGACGAAAGTTGAATGCACATGTCTACTTCAGTGTCTAATTATTATTGCAATATTTTGTTTTTGTTGATGCATATAATGAAAATCCGAGTTCACACAGATTTGTTGTTGCAAAAGGAAGAAGTGCTAGCATTTTTAGTCAGAGATTGATATTCGTTGGTAATACTGTTACTGCACTAACAATCAGATATTTTATCAAATAAAGTTTTTAAAGATGAATCAACGGTGGTCGTTTCAATAAATTCTTTGTACTCCGTTATAAAAATAACTATAAGTAACTAAGATTAATATAATAATAATTTGAATTTAATTAATACAAATGAACCACAGAGCCCCTAGACTACTCTCGCGGAGCACAGTTTGAGAAAACCCTGTGCCCATACATGTAACCTGCAGTGATCAAATTTTAAAAGGCACGAATGATGTTCACCTTATTCTCTGGTAAGTACATTTTTTTTAATCTAGGTGTCCCCAGTTCCCCACACTATTATAACTTTTATAATTTCCAAAGAAACTCGTGGGAGTACGTGGCAGGATATGAGTGGTTGTATTTTTATCGTCATTTTTCATGGCGCCAGAATGATCATTATTTGCTTTCGGCAAACATGTCCATCATTTTTCCGTGTTGAGATAATATCTTCGATAACTGAAAATTGTCAGGCGTGCAAAAGGTATTAGCATAGAAGGTTTCCTTATAAAGTTCATACATTATTTGAAAATCATTATTTATAATATGTGGGCGCATAGAATTATTAAACGTATATAGACTGTTACCACCGATACTTTTGTTGAAACGATATGAGTGGTGCGTTAAAGGGCGAGGGTATATAGAACTTCCAACGAAGCTTCCCACGCGGGTAGTGTACGTGTTGAACAATTTACACAATAGGAACGCGCAACATATTGTATATTATTATATTTAACTAATCGAGTGCGCACTGCTCTATTTCGTTTTTCCCGAATTCGAGCGCTCGAGAGCTGAAAGTAACAAATTTATTCCCCAAGCTCTGACGCTTGAGTACCTGACAACCTATCATAAATTAATAATGTACATATATATCATTAAAACAAATAATATACGGCATACGATATAGATACATGTACATAGTACGTGACGTACCATAGACCATTATAGTACACGTACACATCAACTTATAATATATATAATAAGTCGAGCATGCCCATTTGAGATGACTATTTTTTTCAAAACTCTAGGTATATCATTAATATCATTTATTATTACTTATTTAATTTATTTTTTAACTATTAATTTAATTATTTGTCTATTTCTCCCCCCCCCCCGTTTATGTTCATACCAATGCCATATGCTAATATAATATAATATTACTTATATCATAATTATTAATAAAATATTTCTAGAATTACAATTTTTCATACTAAGCGTATACGAATCATTTTATCCTTTGGGTACGCTTACGTATGCGACCATATAATATTAATTATTATTACATACATGTGTCATATATATGTGAGGCGTGACCATACTTTTTTTATAGATAGGCAGCATACCTATAACACAAACTAGAAATAACCGAAATCTTCTATCCATTTTAGTAGCCCTATATATATGCAGCCATATATACCAACGTTTAATTTTAAAAATATTTTCTGAGACTTGATATTTTTTGAAAAAACCCGATGTCGTACTAACATATTTCAATAATTAATTCATAATATGAGATAGTTACTTATACGTTTGGTAAAATATGTATTGAAATAATGATAATATATTACGATTATTATTACGATAAGAACATTATTAAACGACCAATTATTACTATTTTAAACAGGTAACAAATTTCTAATAAAATCAAATTGAGAAATGTACATCTGAAAATAAAATAATTTAATAATTAATCACCTGTTCAAGTAAGTATCTATAGAGGATTAGTTGAATGATATTTTCTTGGTACTTAATATGTTGGGACATAACGCGTTCGAAAACAGCGCGAAAGAGGAAAATAATTCGAAAACGATGTCGATCAATGATATGAGAAAAAAAATCAACAGCAAAAACATACGGACCTATATAATAGTGATTTTACGTATATGTATTATTTAATTATTTGTATCATAGTGCTTACATCAGATATTAATGTTCCAAATGGATATCAACAATTGTTTACACAATGAATGATGGCACAGTGGCATTCAAGTATTCAATGCGTTAAAAGCTACGCAACACAGTCAATATATTATAATGTACTGTAACATTGATAAAAATATGTGAATGTAGAAAATTGATAAATATAATGTGAAGTACCCACCGTAATCATAAATTTTAGACCTCGAGGCAGTAATATTATATTGTTTGAGGTCCAACGTCCAAGTTATATGGTAAACAGTTTACTCCTAAACTATCAACCGAAATGTTTAATCCAAACTAAAGTGACAGGTGTCTTAAAAAGTAATATTGAATATACAAATATCATTGTCATCTATGACTATGAAAATTATTTACAGATTATGTCACAGATCACAGTAGATTTTGTAGGACATGGAATTGTAAATAAACGGATCGCACAGCTTACCTATTTAGTATTTATAATCGGATCACAGCTTAACATGCATTTGAATATTTATTCAGATAAAATTAAAATTTAACGAATTGTGCATTTCATTATTATACGAATGCATTGATTTGCATGCAGTTATTAAATTGAAAAAAAGTCGGATGGTTAGGAGTTTCTTTAAAGTCTTCGGAGCGACAGTGGAGCAGCAACTATGAGAGCGAAAACGCATCACTACAATCAGAGAGGAGCCGGTAGTCAGGTGCGCATCAATAAAAAAGGTGCAAAAATGAAAAAATAAAAATAAAATAAGTAGGTACTTACTTTATTTATTTTAAATATGAGCACTGGGCATGTATAATAATCATGTGATGTCAGTGATTCCATAATGGAAAAATCGCGCCAACGGTGTAGACTCGGTGAACTGCAACATACGAAAAAAGTTTCAGTAAATTGAAAATCATTAAAAACTATCCGAGTAAAATATTAAAAATGTATAAAAGCACTATTTTTTTATTGGTATTATTTTATATTCTAAAAAAATGCTTTAGTAAGCTCAGAATAGGTACCTAACATCGTATGATTTTGTTGTGAAACAGACCATTATGCACGATAATGGTAAACGGATCGATTATATTATCTAAAATAACAATAATAAATAATAGGTAATAATAAAAATAATAATATTGGAATACCTACATACGGTAATCGTTTTGTTTCTTTTCGTTTTCCTTATTCCTTTCATTTCCGCCCGACATTTAACGGTATTGTAATCCATAATTTTCTGTCTCTATCACACGTGAAACATAGGAATTTAGACGTTTATTATTTCCAACGTACCAATTACCTAATCAAATAATGTGATAAGAATTCTGAAAACTGATTTAAATCCATCGTTAAGTCTACCTTAGATCGACTTTCTCTTTTTTTTATTTTTTTTATTTTGTCGCCCAAAAGTTCACGAAATAGAATTCAACAAATTGAAAACATCCAAGTCAACAAAAGTTAATTTATGGGTGTGTTAAGTACCTACAAAATTGAAAAAATGTGAAGAAGTCGATCTGAAGAAGACGTCACAACGAATTCAGATCAGTTTTAAAAAATTTTATCGCATTCATGCATCGCTTGGGTACGTTAGAAAACGTCTAAATTCGCATTTTCCGCGTGTGGCTTACAGTAGGTCGTACAAGGTGTATATCCACCTTGCTTACATAATATAATAATATTATTGCGTTGCGCGTTCCCGGTAATCGGCAAGAGAGCGCTGGCGCATGGAGGTGGCTTCCTTCTTTTGTGTCTCGGTGGGCCACCAGTCATGGCCGGACGGCGGGGAAGGGAACTGGCGGTGACGACGACGGCATAATGGAAAGGTCTTTTTAGTGTTTATCATGATTCATTATCAAATTTAGTCCACTGCGCGTTGTTGTTCGGCTGGTCGTCTCCGTGCTCCGTCCCCGTAGTCGTCGTCGTCGTCTCGTCGTCGTCTCATCTTGGTTGTCGTCGTCGTCGTCGTCGTCATCGTCGTGGTGGTCTTCGTCGTCATCCGATCGTGTCGCTTTTCCCGGTGCCGTCCAGGCTTCAGGTCGCGAACGCCTACGGTCTTCGCATCGCACGCACAGGTGAGTGAAACTCAAAAGTCCACGTCCCCCGCCCCCTCCACTCAACCATCAAACATTTCGATGTGCTACTAAATCGCGCTGACTTCGCAAGTTTCGCCGCGACCCCGCCGTGAGCGCGCGACTGACGGTTACGATTTGATGCCGACTGCCGAGTAGCACTCCGCTGCTGTCATCGTACCGCGAATGACGCACCACCGTCGCCGCCGACAATTCAAGCTCCTCGATGACAACAAAAACTACAACAACAACAACAATACAGTGCTGTTCGTGATTTTCGCACTTTTGCTTGTGAACCCGTTCTCTTGCGCACACACACACACACACACACACACGTCTCGACGATTTCTTCATACGCGCTACGACCTAACTGTCATCTCGATCGTTTCGCAGACCATCGATTGGTAACCCTCAATCCTCATTGTACGAGATCCGTCCGTTAATCGCCGTACCATATTTATTAATGCCACCGCTTGTGATTCTTATTATTCGAGCCTTTCTTCGTTTATCCCTACCCTTACCGGATTTCACAATACGCTTGCATTACATTTTTAACCGTGAAACATTGTCTGTTTAATTTATTTCCTTTCAATCGCTTATAGTTGGTTACAGTACAGTTGTTTAATAATAATGTGTTAAGTACCTAACATTCACATTCATATAGTCATTGAAAATGAATCTCGGCATTAATCTGAGTAGAAAACTAAACTTGAAATTTGTTTACATATTGTGTTCATAATTCTTTTTGAAAAGAAAATACTATTTAAGCTCTTTTCAAAATTTTTTATTTTTACTACTTTGTAGAAGATAGAACTTTATTTTAAAGTTTTTTATTTAATTGCTTACATAAAACTTTCTCACTTTTAATTATATTGTTAATAATAATACCTAATATATTTGCAAATAATTGATTACATATAGTGAATAGTATTTTATATCCTATAAATACAATGAACTATAAAATAATAATAAAGATACAGTTATATTTAGTTAGTTACAATTTTCAAACCTCTAATAATCTGAGCTTGTAGCAGAGTATTTAAGAGAGAGTTCACAATATTTAATTTTTAATTTATTTCAGGTACTTGTATAAAATCCCGTATATAAGTAATTAAAAAATTATTAAATATTATCTAAATGTATGTATAGTTTAAGATGTTTTACATGTTGGAAATCAAATATATTTACTATAAAAATCCTGCATAAATTAATTGCACTTTTTACATTTAAAATGTTTTCTAGTGAGTGCCAAAAGAAGTTGGAACACCAATATAATGTTGTAAAATTTATGATCTATTAATCAAACATGGAGTTACAGAATTGTTTAACTATGAAAAATGGTAAATTATATTTTTAATACTTCTATGTCTTTATGATCTGATACTTATGTTAAATAAAATTTAATAAAACAGATTTATAAGTCTGTTTATAAGTAACCACAATTGTTATTAACAGTAGTCACTTTTCAAGTGTTTTGTATTGATAAATTTTAACACATTACATCTTTAATGAACTATAACTCATAGATTAAATAATACCTTTTCATAATATTACTTATAGAATAATATTCAAATATTTCTAATACCTTCTATAAAACATATATTTGTTCTTAAATGTCAACAGTTTAGTAAATACCTATTATATTCTCCATATAATGTAAATTAAATACATTTTTGTACTAAAAAATTATTTATGCCCTAAGTTTTTACTACCTACTCCATTATTGTTGGCTTATGTATTTTCTATTTACATTTTTCCTAAATGAACTTAAATATATTCTTATTAATCCGCTTACTTAAATGAATAAATTATAAATTAAATGACTAAGATTCTGAAAACAATTCTTTTATTATTTTCTTCAATAACTCATCAATTTTAGTAATAATCACTGAAAACAAATGAATGTGTTGTATCCATCCTACATATGTACAACATAGCAAATTTGTTTTCAGTAATTCAAATGTGTATTATGTTGTTAGTTGTTTTAATATTAGAATAAACTGATGTATTATCAAACTTAAAGAGGGGAACATTTTCTATATTTTTTTGCAATATTTTTAACTATATTTTAATTTTTAAGTATGTAAGTTGCGTATGTAAATATTTAATTTAAAAATCATCTTGCTTAAAAATTAAAATATTGTAAAAAAACTGACCAACAAAATTTTCCCTTTCAAAAATCTGAATTACTGAATGCGAAGTTGGTATGTTATACATTAGTAAGACAAAGACAACATATATGGGTACAGCGTCTTCTTAAGTCTATAGGTGTTTCAAGATGACAAATGCAATAAATTTTGTTCTAACAATTATTTATAATTTTTTTTTTTCAATAAATATAGTACTGCGTTACTAAAAAATTGTATTTAACTTTTGAAACTCCAATTTAAAAATTTAAAATTTAATTTTACCATTGAAAAAATATTCATGATTAAGTCAATATTACTCCTAAAGAGTTCAAACTAGTCCTAATCGATGCAGAATTAAATTTACTATTGATTTCATATATAAAACCATGTATTTGACCAATAAAAATACATTTTAAGAACAAAAAACTAATTTAAAAAAAAATTATAAACAAACACGAACGGTGGGAATCATATTGCATACGAGTCTGCAATGAAGTACTACATTTTATGACTTTGCTGATAAATCGCCTTTTTATACTAAAACCTAGTTACAGTTACCCAAAGTTACCAGGGTAGGTAACACACATCTAAGTTACTCATCTCCCACTTTCTCCTCCACCCACAACTATCCGTGTGTTCCTCAATACACTTGATGGTTAATCAGATTGGTCATCTGATGTTTTTCGATGTTCCTCGAAAATTCTAAAAATCAGGTGGACAATCTGATTGCTCCTCAATGAATACGATAGCACACCTACTGAACACAGTGGGGCGTGAAGTGATGACATGATAAGGTTTTTTCAGTGTTCCTTAATCATCAATCCGATGCTTCATCAGTTGGAGAACTAGATGAATTATCATAATTATTGAGGAACACACGGTATTCTTCCCATTGAATTTGAATCATATACAGCCAAAAACATATAAATGATTCAATGTTTCCAGGTAACCAAGGCGCTTTTTGTCTGTAACACTTTTGCGTTATTTGTCTTTGCTGATAAATCGCTTATTTATATTAAAACCAGGGGTAACCGGGTAATCAGGGCGTTTCCGTTACGGTTTTTCGTAACTCTTTTCAATTCTGTGTATCAAAGCAAAGACATATAATATCAAAAAAAAAAATTCAAAAAAGCTATTTTGTAAACTGGGTTTTTAGAAAAACTATAGTATTTAAATCTTATTCAAATATCTTATTGAAGTTTTGTCATTAATTTATTATGATTTTTTAAACTTTTTGAAAATTTGAATTTAATAATTAAAATGACTGTACAGTCATTGTACCATTCTATGAGGATTAATTAAGTTCTATCTAAATAAATGTTGATATACAATATTATGTCATAAAATTATGTGTCGCACAATATTATTGTCAACTTCTTCACAAATTTAAAAATAATCTCAGAAAATTATTGGAGGTCTTTATTAGAATTTTTAGCACTAATATTTTTCTTAAAATGGCAGTTTTAAATTTTTTCCTTAACAGCAAAACAAAATTTGAAATTTAAAATTTTGGGTTTCATTAATAAAAAGAACCGGATGGGCCTCTCTCTGCTATACAGTATGGGGTGGGGGTACACCTCGTTCATAGGATAGGTAATTACAATGGATTTGTTGAATTTGAATGCAATGATAGGTATCATTGCATTCATTACGAATTTGTAAATTGTATTGTATACGAATAACAATTCTGAACGGAGATGATATGTTGATCTAGAATAAGTATATTAGGTATATAATATATTATTATATTTAAATTGAAATAGTCAATATTTGATTTTCAAATGCTTATAATAAATAATTATGACTATGAATTTGAATAATTTTGAAATAACAAGATTAACATTTTCTGTCGAATCTTCTATTAAATTTGCAGGGTTTTTGTTCCAGTAAAATATTTTTTATCAACAATTATTAAAAAAAATGTAAAAAATCGAATATTTCAAATACCTAAAAGTTGCTTAAAAATCAGTATAATATTTTGAAAAAATATGACTTACAGAAAATGCCTATCTTAACAACTAGTAAAAGTTTTGAGTTTCTGAGATTTATAAATTTTTCGTAATTTTTTTATGGTTTTTTTTCTAAGTTTTTAAAAAGTATTGAAAAATTTTGATTTTTGACTTGCCTAAGTACCATCTAAATTCACTTTCTTTTCAATAATGTTGCTGTTTAAGAAAATCAAAGCATTTTTATTGACACAAAAATAATAATAATAAAAATAATATATAAATGACAAAAAAAAAACATGTAATTGTAAAACCAATAGATTCCATCACTCATACAGAATCTAAAATAAATTGTTTTCTACATTTTTAATGCAACATAGAATATTGCATTTGTCGAATTATCCTGAAACAATCTGTATGTATCAAAATTAAAATATAATTGACTAACTCCTTATATTATATCTATAGAATATCAATTAAATGAAATTAATGACCCACAAGATGTCCTGAACAATACACAAGGATGGAACGCAATGCCATCACATGATATTATGGTACCTGTACCAATAAAAATGCAACCTTCTCTTGGAATTCTAGATCCAAATAATCTCCAAATAAATACTTCATGTCCACACCCGAATGTCATACATACAAGCCCTCAGACACCAAATATTGTAAGTTTTAAAAGTATTATCACCTAACATACGCTTATTCAACTAGGTATTTAAACATTTTTAACTATGGATTTTAGAATGTGCCAATCAATACATACATTGAGCCAGATTTGCCACCAGAAATTTTGCAACAGGGATGGAATAAATTTTGGAGCAAACGTGAAAATCGACCTTATTTTTGGAATCGGCTAACTGGTGAATCTCTTTGGGAATTCCCACCTTTGAGACAAGTATGTATGAATCAAATACAATATTGTATTGTTCTAATATTTTTAATTTTTAGTTTGATGTCACATCAGACCCTCTGGGAATAACAAATGATGGACATCTTAATGAAATGAATCCAATGTTATTATTGAAAAAAAGACCTGCTGAAGAAATAGTTGTGGGTCCTTCAACTAAGAAAATGATACTGACGTATGTTATAGATTTTAATAAAATATTATACAATAATAGGGAACTTTTACACAATACCGAATAAACATTACAGTAAAAGTAGCATATGGTTAAATCAAACATAAATATTTTTGTTGTAATAGATAAAACTTTAATTTTTGCAAAACCTGTGAGATTTATTTCAACATAAAATCAAAAACTATTATCAAATTTAAACAATATGTGATACAAAAAGAGTAATAAATAATAATTACATAGATAATACAATTTTATATATTGTGATTTCCTATGATTAATTACGGTAAATCGACTTTGATAAATAAATAAATTATGAAAAATAACCACTTATGATAATCAATTAACTGTATCGATATTCGATGCATATGCGTACAAACTTGTTTCGGTAAATAATGTAAATTGAGTTTAACGTTATTATTAACCAACTCGGTGCAAAAACTCACTATTTAAAATAGCTAACAAAAGTCAAGTTCACTAATTAATAAGTAAGGTATAAGTATAAATATAAAACATTATATTTTAAAATGTAAGCATTCCAATGTATTATGTGACTCTTGCATTATAAAATAGCTTAATTGTAAAACATAGTTGGCTTCTTCTAATTAGTTATTATCTTTTTTTCTAATTCTATATTTGTTTGATTTATTATATGCCTAAGAGTAAGTGAATGAGACTTAGATTAAATTAGTTAAAATTAATAAAATTATAAAAAAAATTATAATCTCAAGTCAGCTAGATTAAATTGTGTTAGAATAGTTTAAATGAAAAATTAATAAAAGTTATTTTACTTACATTGGAAATGTTTAAACCATCCTGTAAATATTTTATTACTTTTGCCTATGGTTTTAATTATACTAACTTTTAATTTTAGACAAGCTACATTTTTATTTTAAAAAATATTGTTTATAGCGGGCCATGGGAACTTGAAATACCGACAAATGTTATTATATTTGAGAGAACACCATCCACATTGTATCAGCCTCATCCAGATATTGAGTCTTATCGTGGCCACTTGATTTCAAAATTAAGACAATGTTACCAAGAACTTTGTCAGTCTCGAGAAAGTAAGAATTTATTATTTTTTATGGAATTTTACAGTGTGCTCATGAGCAATTTTTTCAACTAGACATTAATGCACCAAGAGAATCATTCAATCGTTGGCTTATTGAACGAAAAGTAATTGATACTGGTAGTGATCCTTTATTACCTTCTCAATGTTATCCAGAAATATCTTTAAGAATGTACAATGAAATAATGGATGATATACCATTAAAAGTGTTAACACCTAAGTATACTGCTGATGCTCGAAAACAATTATCCATTTATGCAGAGGCAGCGAAAAATCTTATAGAGTCAAGGTAAATTAATTATATGAAATGTAATTCATTTTTATCAGTTTGGAAATTGTTGATAAAAATTATGTAACCTTATATATTACCTCAATAATTCTGATAAATTGATGTCAAAGAGCTGTACAATTTTTTTTAAAATTGCATTACTTTTTTTAAAAAAAAAATATGATCCAACAATTTCTATTTTGCTGTGTAATATTTGAACTTGTAGCATGTATTATTTTATTAATTTCTAATATCATAACTCTTGTTTTGTTAAAATATATATTTATAATAATAATGATACTATTTACATATCTTATAGGAACACATTGCAAGAAAGTAGAAAAGTGGTTAAGTGGAATACTGAAGATACATTGCAGTGGTTAAGAAAAACAGTGGGTGCAACATATGGTGATTTCCAAGAACGATTAAACCATTTAAAGGTAAATAATTTTATGAGAATAATCTGTAAAGGAAACTGAGTTTTCAATGATATTTTACAGACGCAGTGTCAACCTCATATAGCTCAGACAGTCAAAGATTCTGTGGAAGGTATCTGCTCTAAAGTGTATCATTTATCTGTTGATTATGCTCGTAAGATCAAAGACAAAAATAAAGAACTCTTGATGGCACAAGGAATAACAGGTAACTCTAAAAAAATTGTATCTATAGAAAATATTACCAAGTTACTCTAAACTTTTTGTAATATCAATAATGTCAAATATTTGTATACTTAATATTATAATTTATACATAAAATAGGTGATTATCAGTTATCACTAATTAAATTTAATGTAGTTTTTACTGTTTACATAATTTGTTCTGTATGTTAATTTTTATGCTTTTCAAACAATAATTACATATGAAATTATTCTCAACTTTTAACTATGGGAAAAGAAACTAATTACTATTTAAAACTACTATCCGTACTATAAAAACTATGATATTGTGGTCTAATCATATTTTAACATTAACAATTAGTATATGCATAAATCACATTAGTATAACAAATAAAGAATATAAAACATGTTCATCGTTAAATAATACAAAATAACTTAACTTTTAATACTAGTTTTTTTAGATAAATATATATATATATAACTACTGTTATGTGTTATCATATTCATATTTATATTCATACTATTTTAGAAATGTCACCGGCCCCTGCAGTATTAACTCTGCATAAAGTTTGGTGTTATCCAATACAATTTGTAACACCTGCTCCTCGTCTACCTCCTGTTGAATACATGGCTGATAAAGAGCAGACTTACGTCCGATTCAATGGTGAAAGATTACTCATTAATACAGTGTATCTCCAGAAACTGGTAAGATATGTTATGATTAAGTCTATCTTAAAATATCATTATAAACAACTTTTTTAATTATATTTATAGGAGCAATTATATCGATACAGCTGTTTTGAAGACAAAAAAATGGAAAATTTCATGGCAAGAGTTTGGTGCTTATTGAAAAGATACAATTCATTCTACATAAACATTTCTGATACACAAGTTTCTCTACCAGTGTCCATTTTAGAATCTTTGAACAAAAATTTTGGAGTGACATTTGAATGTTTTGCATCCCCATTGAATTGCTACTTTCGACAGTATTGCTCAGCTTTTCCGGACACTGATGCTTATTTTGGATCTCGAGGGTTTGTTAATTATTATCTAGAAATTATAAAGTGTTCATATTTTAACCATCTTTAAAATTTTTTTTACCACTTATTAATAATTATGTACCTATGCCTCAATTGCAGTTTTATTAAATGCTATTTTCAACTTTTATTTTTGTACTTAGATCTATTTTGGATTTGAATGCTGTTAGCGGATCATTTGTGGTTAATCCTCCTATGAAATGTGATGAGCTAATTGAAGCAGCTCTAAACCATATTGATCGACTCTTGACTGAATCCAATGAGCCTCTTTCTTTTGTTGTAATGCTTACAGATGGTGAATCATCATTTGTCAAAAAATTAGATTCTAGTTTATTTAAACGACGTCAAGTTGTGGTACCAGCTTATGAACATTTTTATAGACATGGTTTCCAGTACAGTATACCAAAGTATGTATGCAACAGTATCAGTATAATTTAATAAGTTTTATTTATTTCAACTGGTTTTATAGGTCTGAGGTTAATATACGGTGTCCTACCAGCACATTGGTGGTTTGGCTTCAAAACAATGCTGGTTGCCAAAGATGGTGCCCTACCGAGGATAGAGTTGAGGCTTTATTAGAAGCCTTCCGACCCGTTCGGGAACGTGACCGTGACCGTCAGGAACTTTTGTCACCAACGCCCAACCCTTTATTGGGCCCTCAGCCACTTCCTGTTTAAAGTTAATATTTTAGATTATGTACCCAAGTTACAATAATATTAATTAGCTATATTATATATTATACCTACAAACCATTGACAATTTCAATGCCTAAGAATAAATATTTATATGCATTATATATGTTCTTGTATATAATGTTTATTTATTGTTAACATTATAGTCCATACTTTTAACGTACATTTGATTTATGTATATTTGTATTTATTTATATTCTTATGAATAATGCATTTTACTTAAAACCTACTCGAAATCATTATAATTATTGTTGTTTTAATAGCCTATCCCTAATTGATTGTAACACATAAAATTTTAATATATAAAAAAAAAAAAAAATGTATTGGTAGTTAAGATTTATTTTCTAGATATATTATTTAATCTATAAACTAGCATATGATCATTTATTATTTTATTGTTTAAATGGTAGAAAATAAATGTAAATATAATTTACATTAAAAATATCAGAATTTCGTCCAAATGTTCATAATGATTGCAATGGAAATTTGTTAAGATAATAATTGGTGGACAAGATACAATTTCCAAGTGTATATTTGAGAAAATCGAATTAATTTAGAATTGAGAAAAACTAATGTTAAAGAAAAAAGGATCTTAAGTTTATTGGTTTTTCATTAATTCCATTTTATTGACTTATTATGATTATTTTATAAGTTCAATATAACTTTAATTATATATAGTACTCGCTGCTAAGCTTTAATTGCCTTTTATTTCCTAATTGTCCAACCCAACGTCAATAAACTATTGCTGAAAATATAATAAATATTTGTTGTTTGAAATATGTAGCTTGTATTTTTGTTTATTACATTCGCACAAATGTACTTTAAAATTCTACTACTAATTGATCCTATTAAGCGGTCTTTCATGAGTACTTACCTAACGAGTGTTTAATTTTTAATTTCAATGTTACATAATTTATTACTATTGCCATTGCAATATATTTATATTCTTAAATTATATTACTGTCTTGCAAACGTTATAGTTTTTCTTTGTATTTAAAATATTTCATTTGATTTTATTCCCTTCACCTACTATACTTAATTACTTATTTTTTTTATTTATTTTACTTTAAATTTGTTTGAACATCATGACCATGTATCCATATTTTATAATAATTTAAGTGTTTTCTCAGATTGTTGATTGTATTCAATAATTTGTATGTTGCAGTTACATATTGACAGTGTTTGGTCATTGTGGCTAGCAATTTATTAAAAATAAACCATATTAAACATTATCAAAATACTATTTACATTAAATGAATGTTTTTAATCAAATCCATGTTTACCTTTGTTTTATAAGGTCATTATATTTTGTTATGTAATTAAAATTTTTTTTTGATAATCAAGTAACTCATTCTTTTCAATCAATATTTATTTAAGTAGTATGTATTATTTTTTCAGATTCATTTATCATTGTTTTGACATTATTTTAGTTTTAAATTTGTTAAATATTTATCTTACTGTACAGATTTTGAAAAATATTTTGTGTTCTTGTACTTATATTATTGTCTAATGGATTAACAATGGTATGTGTGTTTTAATGCATTGTAAAAGATAATTAATAATTAGAAGTAAACTATAAAATCAGATTGTTTAAAAACCCATGATAAATAACTATTGATTAGTACTCCATGTATAGTATACCGGTAGTTTTTATTTCACAGTAATTTTTTTTTTTTACATGTTTAACCATTTTAAGTTATGTATATAAGCACGGTTTTAGTTAAGTTCAATTTATTGAATTTAAACATCCAGTGCTTACAAAACTAAAAACATTGTTTCGTTTAAATAATATAATGTTACAATAATATGTAAGATGTCTTTGGGTAATCTTAACAGAATCAATTGGATAATACCGTTTATTGTCACCTTGATGTAAGATGTTCATTATGATTTTATTTTTATAGTTTTATTTTATTGTACGAAAAGCCTTTTCTCAGAAGAAAATAAATATATAATACGCTTATTGATTTTAGAAATTCATTTTTTTGTGTACTACCCTGTGGTCGGGTACTGTATTCTTTCCATTTAACAGACGTGTTTGTTCATGATTGATGTCTGGAACGGTTGGTTACTTATTTTTCCTATAAACCCGAGGTGGCAGCCAACTTGTATTCGTCCGACACCGGAACCAGTTGTACGAATACACAAAACGTCAACTATGGCTTATTGTTTGCTGTCGACCATCATACTATCTCTTAGACTTAACGTCAATTCTACATAATACTATACAATAATTATTACATATTGACCGTGTCACATTTGAACAAATGGATAGTGTCGGATAATTGACAACGAATCAACAAGACCTATAATAATATTATGGCAAGTGTATGTAAAAAAATTATTTTGGATAGATTTTAATATAGGCAATTTTTATCAATATTGCTAATTCATTTTCCGTGTGCTTGGTATGTAAATTTAACCTAACCTAACCTATGTATCGATTAAAATATGTTCATAATGAGTAGTTTCAAGATGGTTAATCAGTTCACATTCGTCAACCATGATAAATTATAATTGTCGTTTAATGATTTAAATGTAATGTGGTGTACATATTTCAATCAGCTGAATACCGATTAGCAAAGTGGAAACACTTTGCATGTCCACTTTGGTTGCAACTGTTGAAATACATTGCGAGTAATAAAACTTATTTAAAAAAAATAAAAATAAAAATCATATGTAACTAATGACCAAATAAAAACATTTATTATTCTTCACAGAAAACTTATAACTAAACTATATACTGAATATATAATGGAATGCAAAAAAAAAACATAATTCATAGCACATAACATTTGAAAAATTCGACACCTCTTTGCTACAATAATCTAGTCTTGGTTTTTTTTTTTTTTCTACCTAGAACTATTTTCAGACCATTCTAGGAATATCGGAATAAAACTATTACTTTAGATTGGAAATTATTAAATTTAAATATTCAAGTTAGTTTTGCGAGTCAATTAAGAAAGCAACTGACCCACCCGTTATGATATGAAGCTCCCTAACTACTAGATTATTGAAAATTGTATTAATCATGGATTAAATAATTATTTATGTATTTAATCATGATTTATTAATAATCATAGTCTATTGAAATTTAATTAAGTTTAATTTAGCAAAAGGTTATTAACATAATAACGATTATAGTGAATATTTTAGTTAAAAATAATTTAAACTACATATATTTGTATGATAATTACTGTTTATGTTGCTTGTATTAAGATTATTATATTTTATAGAAATATTATCATTATAAATACACTTTCATAAATGCAAATTTTTTCTTCAGAGCAAACACTGCAGACCCCGGACTTTGAAGCACAACTAAGACATGTAGTCAAATGTTTACATGGTATATTCACAGCTCCTTTTTCAACTTTGTTGCAGACTTCACATTTAATTGAATTCGATTCTTGTGTTGAACTGCTTCGTACATCAATGTCACGGGGATTAGTATTTATGGTTAGTTTCACGGCCATCACTGTGTTAAATGGCTTTCTGCACATGATACATTTAGTCACTGATAAAGTGCATAATACACAACCAAAAATGTGACCGCAAGGGACAATAGCCAATTTCACTTTTTCTCCGAGACAAATCTTGCAAAGCATATCATCAGGTAAAGTAGGATTTTCTCGTTTGACACGTTTTGGATTTGGCATAGTTAGTGCAGAGTATTTTTCGTCATTGTTTTCAGTTAAATCATCAAAACTTAAACTGAAACAAAAAATGATATATAATGTAAGTTAATAACAATTTTTTCAAATCATTTTGACAATCCAACATCATATTGGTCGCAGCAGACAAAACTATTGGAAAAATAAACAATATGCAAAAGAAAAACCGTACTATCATAGAACAAAGAATCCAAGGAAGCCATAAGAAATACAAAATATTTTGCAATACGAATTAAAAACAAAAAACCAATTACTTTCTGCCCATAAAAATCTAAAAAAAAAAAAACGGAGCACTATCCATGAGTAACAAAAAAAAAAAATAATACCAAACCTGAATTCTGGGGAAAATACACGAACTCAATTAAAATCAATAGTAAAGTTTATTTCAGCTATTTAGTCGTTATAAAAGTGTAAAATGAATTGTATTATTCTTATAAATATAATGAATATTCCTCATATTTTTAATTTTAAAAATTATTTAACAATTACCAAAGTATTTTACACAATTCGAATTGTACCTTGTTAAATTTTGTGTGTGGATTGTAATGAAATCATGCATGAACTAAGGAACATAAACGAACAAATTTTTATGTTAAAAATAAGCGTTGTCAAGGGCATAGCAATGCATAGTAATGTTAATAAGCTAACCAATTTGTAATATATACCTCAAAACCTAAAAACAAATAATTGAGGAATTTACAAAATATACTATAACACGGACACACCTTAATACGCCTCTCAAGAAAGCCCCATAAAAGAGCAAACAATGAAGATTATCAACTTCTTATCCTACACTAATATTATGAAAAAATTGTTATTTTTATATGTAAAATCTAATATTATATATAATTTAAATAGGCATATTAAGTAATACATTGTAATATACGTATGTCGGACTATAGTTGGCAAAGCCTTCATTTCTAAAAAAAAAAAATCGAAATAAAATCGGTACATTTAAAGTTACTTGTAAAAATGCTATAGTCTCTAAAGCATTTGAAAAAATAATAATTTCCATCAAACAAACATATAATTGAATAGCTTCTATTATTAATTACTTAAAAAAAAATAAAAAACATACCGATTGTTTAAAATTGAAATATTCGGATTCGGTCTAGATTTTCGATAACGTTTCAACATATCAACAAACAGCTATAAAATAATAAAATAATAAACAAGTAAGATTTTAAGTTTTCAAAAATAATTTAAGAAATATTTGCCTCTTTGGTTAATATTTTCTGGTTTGATTTCATATTATTCCTTATCTGATTTACATATACACGGCCCTTATTTAACAATAAAAAACCACAGTTAGGAAAATTCCGAGCATGTTCTTCCCAGGGATCATCCTGAACATTCCAATCTACAAGAATTCCTTTACAGAAGAAGCATTTCACGCTATCATCTACTTTACCAAACGCATTACCTGGAATAACAATAAAACTACATTAATACAAATAAATGGTAATTTATTATTAAAAATATCCAATTTACCTATATAGTAGAAACCATTTTTAGAAAGGATTTCAGGATCTTGGTTTAGTTTTACCCGACATGTATTAAATGTTATCCTGCGCCTTTCGAATGAAGCAAAATGCATAAACAGTTTAGAACGTGTTATTCTCTGTAGAATACCATAAGTAAATAAGTCATTAGGCTGTACATCATTCAATTTGTTGCATGCATTCAAAAATCTTGGTGCCCACATTTTCTTTGGTTCTGCAAGAATACAATTACAACAACTTTAAATTGTGATAATAACTTATATATCATCTAATATACATTTGAACTTGTATGAAAATAATTTAATTTAGAGTACAAACTATAGACAACTTTTGAATATACAGGTGAGGATCCAGCCTACCTTATCGGAGGGGGGGTGAATTATAAATAAGTATATATATTAAGATACCTATTAGTAAATATGAGTGTGACAATAACAATACATTAGAATGTTATTAAACAAGATAATGCAATTTAATAGTATAGCAAATCAACACATTATGATTCGGTGAATGGGGAGGGGTGGTCACCCCTACCACCCCCTTGGATCCGCGCCTATGGCTATACTTAATAAAAAAAACTAACACGGGTCATTTTTTTAAATAATTTAGTATCTTTGGAACCTTGGATCATTAATAATAACTTAATGGTTCATCTCAATTGAAACATAGCGCATAGTTGATATATCCTATATATTATTTAGCTTACAAGAAATATTAGAAAACACTATAATCTTGCATAAGTGTCGAACATACGGAGTTGGATTGTGTTTAAGAGTCAGCTTTATTTCCATAAGCAAGTTTAAACTATTTAGGTTTAAGCCATCGGAAATGTTTGTTTTAAGAAAAAACACTATTCTCTATATATATACAGTGTGATCAAATTAATAGGTATTAGATTCTGAACGGAGTGATGGAATCTATTGGTTTTCCAATGTTGTTTTTTTTCTTTTTGTGTGTGTGATGACACTTTTTTGGCAGTAAAAATGCTTTGATTTTCTAAAACAGCAACTTCTCTGAAAGGAAAGTGAATGTAGATGGTACTTGGGCAAGTTAAAAATCAAGCTTTTTCAATACTTTTTAAAAGCGTCGATAAAACGGGAAACTTTACGCACAAGTACGTTTTCACAAAATACATTTTTTTTAAATGTTTTAACTCAAAAACGAGAAACCGCAAACACTTGTAATTTTCACCAAATTTTTATATTGGTTTTTCCTATACATGGTTAAGTTTTCAAAGTATTTTGACTTATTTATAGACAATTTAAATTCTCGATTTTTGTAAGTTCTTTTTTTTAAATATCTATAAAATATATTTGGCTGTCCGAAAACTCTTGAAAATTTAATACAAAGTTCATCATAAGTTATACTTATCGTAACTAAACAATATCGGAGATTGTTTCATTCAAATTTTTTTTTATAAGCCCATGAAATTCAAATTTATATAAAATGTGTTAAAATCATGCTAATTAGTAATTTGCAAGTTATTTTGTAGATAAAAATTCATAAAATTTATTCTCTTTATACTTAAAGTTCAAAATGTTAACACTAAGTTATCCATAAGCTACTTTTCAAAAATCTATTAAAAAATTTCTACCGGACTTAAAGGAAAATATTTTATGATCGTTTGAAATTTAAATTTTTACGAAATTGCTTAAAATAACGATTTATACTCAAATGATTTTAAATATTTGTTATTATTCGAAAAGTATATGTCGCAGAAACTCGACATTTTTAGCAGTTCTTAATATTGGCATTTTCTTTAATTCATATTTATTTCAAAATATACATATTTTTAAGCCACTTAGAGGCATTTGAAATATTTGATATTTTAAATTTTTTTTTTTTTATAATTGTTGATAAAAATAATTTGGCTGATATAAAATACTTTAAAATTTAATAGAAGATTCCACATTTATAGTTGTTTTCACTGTCATTTCAAAATTATTCAAATCCATAGGCCTAATTATTTTTTATAAGCGTTTGAAAAGCAAATATTGGCATTATATTTCAATTTAAATATAACATAATACATTATACAATATACCTATTAGTGATTGGAATTATTCGAGTATTAAAGAATTTGAAGAGTTTTATCATAAATAATTTGACTATTTGAATAATCGAATACTTGAATATCAGTATTTGACACTGTTATTATTTATGATATGTGTCTTAATAATTTATACATATTATTAATATTTATTTTAACAAAATACAACAAATGCATAAATCTCACATGCATAATAGATAGCAAACAACAACAATTAATGATTAATAATCAATTATTAGTTATTGAGCGTGTATCTCACTGGTAATACTGATAGTGACAATATTTTTTATCTAAATATTAACACATCACCCCTTTTTATTTAACAACATAGTGTGCTTATTTTCACAATATACTTTGGAATAACAATTTTTTCAACA
Source organism: Chaitophorus viminalis (assembly GCA_025469195.1). Lineage (NCBI taxonomy): Eukaryota > Metazoa > Arthropoda > Insecta > Hemiptera > Aphididae > Chaitophorus > Chaitophorus viminalis. The sequence goes on from JAIPRK010001544.1 coordinate 43,998, forward strand.
CTACATTTACAAATATAAATTACAATTGGAATAATACAATGAGATAAATCACTTAATTTTATAGTATATACAAGGTATATAATATTTACATTTTTTTTATACATAAATTAGAACGTAACCATAATCTTATAAGTCTAATTTTTTAGGTTTGACCACCCTTCTCCCTATCCTGATGGTTTTATATTCTTTTTGGTAAGTTTGTTTACAAATTTTGTTGTAATGTTCTTTATTACTTAACTTGCCATACTTTTCTCTTTCACCCTCTACGTTGATCTGTTTACTTATTCCTAGTTTCTCAAGGAAACTGGTATTCCTCCTTAACATCCTGCCATATTTGTCTTTCACTAAGTATGATCTGGGTTCTTTCAGTTTTTTAATTATTTCTTCTTCATGCCCAATTTTTTGTACACTCGTCCTACATATAAACTTTTTTACCTTCCTCAAAGCAACTAATATATTTATTTGCACCTCTGTTATAATACAAAGCTTGTTTTCTTTTTGAGTCTCTCATTTTTTCTACACAGTTTTGTATAACAGGTTTAAATAACTTTTTTCTGTGTATCACATTAATTTTAGATCTTACTTCTCTGCTTTGTAACAATTGAGCTGGTGTACACTGCAATCCTGTAATAAGCGCATAGCGATAATTTAGTAAATACAGTTCTAAATCCTGTTTTTCCTGACTCAATTTTCTAATTAGCATTTTTGCTATACCAACAGCCTTTTCCGCTATCCCATTACTTTTAGGATAATTAGGACTTGAGTTTATGATAGTAAAACCCTAGGCTGAAGCAAATTTTTTAAATTCAAGACTACCACAAGGATTGTTATCAGCTATAATAATTTCAGATATTCCAAACCTACTAAAAACTTTTTTTAATTTTTTAATAATTGCAGTGCTAGTTTTTTATCTAAGCTTAAGAATCTCAAACCACCTTGAGTAGTAGTCCATTACTATTAGATAGTTTCTTCTCCCTAATTCAGCAATATCTATACCAATTTTCAAAAATGGAAAATCTAGTATACTGTGACTTAGCAAATGGTTCTTTAATTTTACTTCTACTGACTTTTAAATATACTACACATACTGTAATATAATTCCGTATATTAGAACTTAGACCCGGCGAATAAAATACAGTTCTTGCTTTCTTAGTAGTTTTAACGACACCTAGGTGAATTTCGTGAAGTTTTTTAATTATATATTATCCTAATAGCAGGGATCACTAACCTCATACCATCTATTATGATAGATCAAATTGTTTTTAATTAAGAGTTCATTTTTTATGTTGGTAAAGTGTTTTAATTCACCCTCAACATTTTTTATATTTTCAGGCCACCCCGTTTTTATGAATTGTTTAATTTTATTTAAATCTTGATCACTATCTATAGCCTGTATGAACTCTTTTTCTTTTTCATTAGTAAACTCTATATCAATTTCATTGAATATGTGTACTGTGTCTTTTAGATCTACATCTACAGTACTTTGTGTCACTACATTATTTCTACAAAGGTAATCAGCCACATACATCTGCTTACCTGGCAAATAATTTACTGAAAGATCATATATCATTAATTTAATTAATAATCGCCTCAATCTATTATGGGGAATTTTATGAATTTCTTTACCTATTATAAAAACTAATGGCTTATGATCTGTGAATACTTTAACACTACTCTAACCATATATAAGATAATGAAACTTAGAGCATGCAAACGTTATAGCTAACATTTCTTTTTCTATTTGTGTGTCTCTGTCTCTGTTAAACTCCTAGAAACAAAATGTATTGGTCTTTTACTTTGGAACAGACAACACCCTAAAGCCCCTTGAAATGCGTCACATTGTATTTCTAAATTACCTGTTTTACTATTAAAATTACTTAAAGTCGGAAGTGCACTTAGGATTTCTTTTAATTTACTAAATGATTTTTGGCAGTATGTATCCCAAGACCAAATTATATTTTTTTTTTAACAGCGATCTCAATAAACCTGTTATTTCAGACATGTTAGCAAAAAATTCTCTAAGGTAATTTACCATTCCTAAAAATGACTGTAATTCTTTTTTATTGGTTGGTTCTTTTAGATTTTGTATACTTTGAATTCTTTCCTGGTCAGGGTAAATTCTTTTTTCATCAAAAATAAATCCTAAATCCTTAACTATTGTTACACATTGTTGTAATTTTTTAGGATTAAATTTTATGTTTAACTCCCTAACTTGTTGTATGACCTCATTTAAAGTTTCATCATGTTCTGCTTAATTTGTAGCACTAATCAATTTAACATCAAAATACACTACAACATTTTTTATGTGACCAAAATACTTATAAATTAGTTCTTGGAATTTTTCTGGGGCACTAGACAACCCAAACGGAAGTTTTAAAAATTGATAAGTGCCAAATGATGTTGAAAAACTACAGTATTTTTGGGAATTTTTATCAAGTTCACACTGATGGTACCCATCCTTAAGATCTAATAGTGTATAATATTTTTTATTTGCTAATTTAGACTTTAGTTCTTCTAACGATGGAATTTGATAACATTCTTATATATTGAATTTATTTAACTCCCTCGAATTAAAGCAAATTCTTAATGTTTTTCCTGACTTTTCTACAGTTACCATATTACTTTGCCATCCACAAGGTTCTTTAGCTCTTTTAATTATATTTAATTTCTCCATTCTAACTAGTTTCCTTTATCCTATCATATATTTTAATAGGCACCCTCCTCGGTGGACATGCCTTAGGAATTACATCTTTATTTCAATTAATATTTATTTTAACCGGGATATTACCTAATCCTTCAAATACATCACTGTTGCTTTGTATAAATTCTTGTTTTTCTATATCTTCTAATTTTACTAAATTTTTTTCTGACGATATGTTAAATTTAAACTTAATACAATTATTATAATTGATTATAGGCAATCCTATATAATCAATGATCTCAAACTCTGTCTCATATTTGATGTTTTGACTTTGAACCAAATTTCAACCAATAACTTGACCTTACCCTTGTACCTTGAATTTATTTTAAATCCTCCAAATGCTATGATTACTATGTTACTTTTTTGAGCTGTTTTATTAAGCTTTATGAAAAAACTTATTGGCAATACATTTATTTGTGCACGTGTATCCAGTTTCACTTCAGACTCAATATTCTCAATTATTAATTTATTAGTCCAACATCTATTACTTTTATTCACCTCATTTATTTCTACTGTATCAAATGACAAATTATTTTCTTCAGTTACCATGGTGTTTACAGAATATTTTTCTTTATTCCTACATTTAATTTCAAAATGATTTAATAGCCCGCAACCTTTACACTCTTATTCAAACGCTGAACACTCATTTAAATTATAATTATGTCTACATCTATTACAATTAATAATTTGTTTTTTTTTTTTACATTTTTATTACATGTATTATTATTACCTTTCTGTCTGCTGAGCTCACCTTCTTTGTTCTTCCAATCAGTATTTGTACCTATTCTTTTTCTTGTTTTGTTTGTATTCTGTGTTTTGTCTTTGATTTCTGAGATATTCATTCAGTGCGACGACATTGATTTCATTTGACGATTCCTCTTGAACTATACGACAATGTATTTCTGCTTGCTCCACCAGCAGACAGTATTTGATTACATTGTTCAGTCGGATCTTCCCTCAGCAATCGAGTTTGTAATTCTTTGTCGGTGATAGGTACCCAATAATATTTGTTTTTAATAATTTCTCTTCACACTGGCCAAATTCACATACTTTTGCCAGATTTCGTAGATCTGCATAAAACTGATCAAACTTTTCACCGTCTTGTTGCTTTCCATGAAAAATTGAAAATTTTCCATAACTTCAATTCGACAGGAATGCAATATTTTTCTAGTGCTTCAAGTATTTCATCGATCCTTTGATGCTCAACAGGGAGTGTTTCTAACAACCTGTTTCCAACACTACCTAATAAGTTTCACAACCGTGCAGCTTGAATTTCATTTGACTTCTTCGTTGTTTCCGTAGCAAAAAAAAATAAATTTGTATTTCATGCTTGAAACGTTTGAAGTTTTAGCTGATATTCCCAGTCAATACCAGAACTTCAGGTTTGATAAACTCCATTATACTTTCTCAGGTACTAGTATGTATACTCACAATACCAACTATCCATGTGCTACTTTAACATTTTATCCAATTGGATCTTAACTTGGACCTTCAGGTTCTTAAAAACGACTGCGCGATGTTATTATTTATGATGTATGTCTTAATAATTTACTACTGAATAATTTATACATATTATTTATTTAATTTACCAAAATACAACAAAAACATTTTATGTATCTCACATGCTTAATGGATATCAGACAACAACCATTGAACCATGACAAAATTGATAATTGAAAATAGATCTTTTTTCATTTTTGTCACGATTAATAATTAATGATTTGTTATCGAGCGTGTATCTCACTCAAATGTAAGCAATATAAAATATAGTTTTATTACTCTATGCTATGATTTAAGATATATCTTCAATGGGGGTGATAATACTTTTTATCACTAACTATTATCACAGACACTACAATACATTACCTAACGAAAATATTTTTCGTTTACGTCGAATAGTTGAATTATTTACGATAGAAATCTACGAATATTCGAATAAATAATAATTCCCATTACTAATACCTATTCTAGACCAATATATCATCTCCGTTCAGAATCGTTTTTCGTACGGTTATTCGTATGCAATGATATCTAGCATTGCAATCAAATTTAACAAATCCATTGTAACGACCTATCCTATGAACGAAGTGCACTCCATCCTTCAGCAGAGCGAGGCCCATCCGGTTTTTATTATTTGTATTGTCAATTGTCGGATAGTTTGAAAATTAAATAATTTCAGCTTTATTTGAAAATCAGCGTACACATGTACATCCCTGAAATATATCTTGGCAGTACCTATGTATATGATTATTATTGTAATACGTTTGTATAAATTAAAATATAACATCAATTGGTTTTGCAATGGTGTTTTTTTTTATTTTGTGTCTGACGACACCTTTTTGACAATAAAAATGCTTAGGTTTTCTTAAACAGCTACCTACTTTCCTTTTCTGAAAGGAAAGTGAATGTAGATGGTACTATGGCAAGACAAAAATCTAATTTTTCAATATTTTTCAAAAACAGTAAAAAAAATTACGAAAAAACGAGAAATGTTTACGCAAAACCACGTTTTGACAACTCAAAAACGAAAAACCGCATACGCTTAAAATTTTCAACAAACATTTATATAATTTTATACATTACCATATGGTAACGTTTTCGAAGTATTTTGAAATTTTTTGAATTATTTATAGACAATTTAAATTTTCGATTTTCTAAGTTTTTTTTGAAATACCGATAAAAAAAATTTGGGTGTCTGAAAAGTCTTGAAAATTTAATACAAAGTTTAGTATAAGTTATATTTACCACAACTAAAAACTATCGGAATTATTTTTATAAGCCCATAAAATTAATATTTGTATAAAATATGTTAAAATTGCGATAATTTGCAAGTTATTTTGTAATTGAAAATTCATAAAAAAATTTTAGTTTATACTTAAGGTTCAAAATTTTAACACTAGGTTATCCATAAGTTACTCTTCAAAAAACTATAAAAAATGTCTACCGAATTTTAAGAAAAAAGTTTTATGACCATTTGAAATTTTAATTTTTATTAAATTACATAAAATAACGATTTTTAATATTTTTGATTATTCAAAAAGTATGAGTCACCATAACTTGAAATTTTTCCCAGCTATAAAGATTGGCATTTCCTTTAAGTTCTATTTTTTTCAAGTTATATTGATTTTTAAGCTACCTGCTAATAGGCATTTGAAACATTCGATTTTTTAAATATTTTTTTTATAATTGTTGATAATATAATTTGGCTGGTATAAAATACTTGAATATTTAATAGAAGATTCTACATTAGTTGTTTGTACTGCCATTTCAAATTATACAAATCTTTAGGCCTAATTATTTTTTATAAGGCTTTGAAAAGCAAATACTGACATTATATTTCAATTCAAATATAACAGAATTTATTATAATATACCTATTCTAGACCAACATATCATCTCCGTTCAGAATCATTATTCGTATATAATGATACCTAACATTGCATTCAAATTAAATAAATCCATTGTGATGATCTATCCTGTAAACGAGGTGCACTCCACCCCGTACTGTACAGCAGAGCGAGGCCCATTCGGTTCTTTTTGTATTTATGTTTATGAATTGAAAAATTCAATTTATTTTATTAATCAGTTTGTACATAATGTATAAATTATAAAATTTTTTTTTTTTTGTATTTATTTATATAACATTAATTTTTTTTTTTTTTTAAACATTGATTGTACATTTTGTAAGTTTTAATTTATGTATTTGGTGTACTTAATGTATTAGTTATATATATTATGATTTGTTTTGCATTTAATTATATAACATTAATGATTTTTTTATTTTTTAAACATTGATTGTACATTTTGTATGCTATAATTTATGTATTTAGTGCACATAATGTATAAGTTATAAAATAAATAACCTATATATCTGTAAAAGTTTATGATTTAAAAATATTTTCCTCATAATTTAATATACTACTTGTATATTGTGTTTTTGATTTATGCTGTACGTTTATAATTTAACGTATTTTTAATAATTTTTTATTATTACACTGTTTAAACTTTGTATAAGTTATAATTTATGTGTGTTATGAATGTAATTTATTTACTTTATAAATTTGACTAATTTAGGATACTTTAAGAGCATATTGTAGTTTATATTATTTTTTTGCTTGTTTGTACGATTTTTTATTGAAAATAATTGTTTATTTTCTTACACAAATCATGCAAAATAATTGTTATATATCATATTTTTATTTTATGCTAGTGAATTGAAAAATTCTATTTATTGTTTATCTGTTTGTACTTAAGGTATAAGTTATAAAATATTTTTGTTTGGTATTTATTTATATAACATTAAGATTTTTTATTTTTTAAACATTGATTGTACATTTTATAAGTTACAATTTATGTATTTGGTTTACATAATCTATAAATTATAAAATGTGTTATACTTTAAAGTAATATAATTTAAACTATTAGCATTGCATTTATTATATTTTTTTCTTAACATGTACAGTGCAATATTTTGATAGAGCACCACTACTATAAAATATGTTTATTGACCGGTGACATCAACGAGGTTTGCCATTGTGCAGTTTCATATTTATTATTTTTAAAAGTTCTAATAATGTTGATGTACACGCCCTTTGTCCACAAGAATACAACACAAAGCAAACTTAATTCTAAAAATAAAACTTTATCATTATAAATAGTCAACAGGTAATAACTAACTATAACAAAAATAACAGTTTAGAACATTTTACTTAATATAATACTTATATTTATACCAATATATGATGTATTTTAATATTTATACACATTTTCAATAATCAATAAGTTCTGAAATTGTATAAAACAAAAAAAATGTAACAAATAATTTGGGAATCTAACCACAAAATTGAAAATAGTAATTTATGTTACATACAATTTACTTAAAACAAAATGTTAATATATTTCCACCGTAATATTTAAAAAGTAATTTCGGTATGATAACTTATTTCCCCAACATTATTAATAACGGACAGTAAACAGGCTAACTAATAAGCCATAATTATATACAACGTAGATACATATAATTATACTATCATTATAAATTTATAAACAATAGGTTATAATAATCATATCATAAATCAAACAATCGAAGTTTTTAACTAAAAGACATTCTAAAATACGCAAATCGTCAAACAACATTCTCAAAAATGGGATGCGCCGTTCACGACGACCAAAAAAACAATCATCCAGAAGAACCACAAAAAAAGTCAACCCAGACCTAGCTGCATGTAAAGAGGGCCCGGACCAGCTACGAAGGAAAAGGTATTTAGCCATCCAGTAAAGAATCTCTACCAAGTCGTTATTACCCTGCACATTTAATATCTGTTTAAATTGTTGATAAGTAAATCAACAATTATTGTTAAATTAAATATCCATAAATGAATTCTAAGCCTTTTACTCATCAGACTCAACTGTTTAACTCTTAAACATTGAGTTACGTACTCTATATCGAGACTCATACTCGGCACGTAACACTACTACAAGTACAAAATGTACTAGACACATCAGAAACACCTAAATATTAACTAAAATGAACCATCCAAATGTGAATAGGTCCATATAAAGTAACAGATTTAGTGCAAAAATACAAGAAGAAAAATATGTAGCAACGTAGCATAAAAATAACGTTAAATTACAATAACATACAAAAGAATAGGGGAAAAAATATGTAGGTAGATTGTATTATACGTACGTATGTTTCTCCGTTGCCAGATTGTCAATTGATCAGAAGTCATATTTGATAGTATTTAGTCGCTGCAGCTTGGAAATATATAGGTAATATATAATATAAGTTTTGACAAAACAAGAATATTATAATAATAAATACCGGCTTCTTCTAGCAGTGTCGTTCTGTGTGGGCGGACTATTGGACAACGACCTGTTTGATGAGCGGCGGGTGGGATGACGAACAGATGAAACGCAGTCACGAATATATTACTCGTTACGCTAAAAATAGTTGATTGTTCGGTACAGCAGCGGAAAATATGAAACAGAAATAAATGTTATAGTTAACAAATTGAAACAAAAACAAAATCACAATACACAAAGTAGTCAGACGTTGAACGTTAAACACAAAATATGTCGTAAGGATAACAACCAAAGGCTTTTCAAACCGACTAGTCACCACTCAGAACTGACCAATCACTGGACACCAGTTGGCGACATTACGTGACGTTGCAAACTTGTGCGGTTACGCACAACGTTGCCAATCAACGGACGTTGTGCCACGTACGTATCCATTGTAGAATATTTGAAATTTATGGTGGCCGGTGGCCACAATATTATAATTTTAATTTAATTATTATTATGATTGTTTCCATTTAACTCTATGATAATAGTTCAATGATTATATCAAAATTCAAAATTGTAATGGAAAACATTTTAAGCAATCCATAGCTAGGGAACGTTTTAAATGTTCTAAATATAAAGAAAAATGCTTTAAAAAATATGATTTAATTCATTCAGCTCAGAATATTTTTTTTTAAAAAATGCTCTTAAAATCAATTTTAACATTGAAAAAAATTGCTTTTTATAATATAAATTTTTATTGTATGATTATCATTTAAATAAACAGCTTAGGACTTCATAATCTAGTTGCTTGTTTGTATGCTGTATGTTGTATATAATATATACCTAAGTGGCTATTACAGGTGGAGTCACATGTATCTGTGTGCAGGGGCGAATCTAGAAATATGAAATGGGTGGGGGGGGGGCTATAAATTATTTCACACAAAGACAAAATATATCATTTTAGTACGTATATATATTAATTAAAATATATTTTAAAATAATAAAAAGATAATAAATTAGATATCAAGATAAATAAGTTCATTAGTCTTTTAATCAATCTTCAGTTTTCATTTTCTTTTGCTTCTGTCGATAAAATGTAAAATGATATATCTGATGATTGATACCATATTTTCATGTCAATATCTATGATATCCGCCGACTGCCGACATCGAACAGTCATTGGTCCTCGAAAAGTAATATATTATTGTAATATGTAATAATATATAAGTATATACACGTCCAAAAGGGGGGCTGAAGCTCCTTAGCCCCCCTCCCCTTGGTTCCGCGCCTGTTTGCGTGAAAAATAATATCTATGAAGTAGGTCGAGGTGAAAAAAAATAATATAATATTATAAAATATTTATTCTTTTAAAATTAGTTTTAACAATATAGTTTTCAATGAAAATGTATTTAAAACATAAAAATGCCCTAAAAAGAGTTAAAAATTGGTCTAAAACATAAACAATCTTGAAAAATGTAAAAATACAAAACAAAAGTTATATTTTTTAATTGATTGATGTATGAAATTGACTTTGAACTTGGATAGCAATATTTTTGGATATTCAGAAATAAAAGCAATTTGTATATTAAAATTCGTTCCATATCTATAACATAGGAATCTATAAGATTATGGACCATTAACGTCAACTATATTGCCGAATATGTAAAATAACATTAAAAATGTCACTCTGTACTTCAGGTTTTGATATATGTATATTTTAATATCTGTTCGTAAAATGTATACTTATGTTTCTAGGTATATAGGATATAAATAGCCGGCATGAGAGCCAGAATGATATACAGGTAGAACCTAAAGCTATAGTTTCCTAAATAAGCGGCGCTGCTACTAAGGTATTATATGGTTGTGGGCACAACGAGCGTTGTTGGTGGATAGTTGGCCACACTGCCACAACAGTTTTTACTCCTTTCTCGTGAAAGAAGGGGACCATCACAAGTTGTGTGTCATTTAGAGCGCTATAATCATACGGAAAGTGTATTTGTGGACCGTATAATCTCGAAACGTATTCATCCAGATCAAGACTCGACGGAATCAAAAATCGAAAACCAAATTTACCCATATTTCCAGTATTTGCAATTTTTAGTTAGAGCATTTAAAAAAAATATACATTGTCATAACGTGGATTTGCGTGAAATTTCCCGTGTTTTCATATTTTTTTTATCTTTTTTTTCGACGCTTTTAAAAAGTGTTGAAAAAGTTTCATTTTTGACTTGTCCAAGTACCATCTACATTCACTTTCCTTTCAGAAAGTTGCTATTTAAGAAAATCGAAGAATTTTTACTGTCAAAAACGTTGTCGTCAGACACACAAAAAAAAAACATTGTAAAACCAATAGATTTCATCACTCTGTTCAGAATCTAAAAGTCTTCGAAATCTCTATATTGTACTTGGAATATTTGTAAAAGTAATTTAAAATATCGTAATATATTTGGAACATCGCCCAAGTCTGATATTAGACAAGAATTCAAATGGATAATATAAAGTTCCTTCTGCCCCTCCCCCCTTAAATCCGCCGATGGTGTTACAGACCGATTTTACAAGGTCAACATTCAAGGGGCTTGGTATAGATAATTTAAAATACTCTCAAACATATTGACTATCTAATTTGGATCTCAGATTTTACTTTCAGGACATATATGGGTTTGGAATTTTTGAATTGATACTTTCCGTCAATTTATCTTCCGAAATTTTACGACCTTCCTAGCCAATATTACTAGGAATTGATGTTATTGATAACACTAATATGTGAATAGTAAACCAATATTTTGGATTCGTGGCCATTATAATGAGCTGCACTGAGTCACTGAACTATGGCACACTGATTCAACACTTTCAGTTCATCTAAAAGAATCAACTCTTTGAGTCGGCTCACTGACGAACTACCCAGGCCTAACGAGCACTGGTTCCGAAGTCTAGCCGTCTTGAAATTGACAATCAGTAGCAAAATATATAGAATTATTAAAAATGCCAAACCGATTTACTCAATTTTATGGAAGTCAAACACAAAAGATTTTCAACACATTTATGATTTACATGTATTTGTTCAAATAATAATAATAATAACTTGGTATGTTAACTTCATCTAAAATGTGGTCCCTTGCCATAGTTTTGATAGTCATATGAATAATATTTTTTGTTGTGATTAAAAATAAATAAAGAACTGAGCATTTTTTTTTTTTGTACTAATTGCACAATCTTGTCACTTATGTTTAACAGTTTTCAAATGGGTATATTAAAATAACCCAAACATATATCTATAAATCAATAATCAAAATAATATCTCTCGATTCCACTGCAACCTCAACTCATGGAAAATGCTCATGCCTCACTGCATGGCACATACAGCGCACTGGCTGCGGCACCGCAATGCAGCTGCTACATACGTCGCACCGCAGTTGCGATTCACCAATGTAGGTAACATCATCATAATACACCAGATTCACTTGAAACTGGTAACGGTAGCCACAAAGCATCTGGTCTGAAAGCGCTCTTAAAAACGCACTGCATATTTTGGTGTGCGTCCGGCCTGATTAAGTCTCCATAGTTTATTTGAAAATTACCCAACTGATTCAATCAATTTCCATTATGTTTTAAATAACATATCTACGCTTAACATAACGTTGCCATTTTAATTTGTATCGCATGAAACTTGACTTAATTAATAGTATATTTATGCTGAAAAATTAAATGTCACCTACATTTAAATACTATTTTACTTGCAGCACAATGAGATGAAAATGAAAAATGTAGGGGGTAATTAAATGTTGACACAATTGGTCCAAAACATTGATTCAGAAATCATTGAAACTCAAATAATTTTTAACCAGTGAATTAATGTAACACAATTATATTGTTATTTATTGTATAACGGTCGTATTTAAATCAGTGACACTATTATAATACACTGTACTGCCCGACATTAGAATACTTAATATTGATTACATAATATAGAAAACGGTCCTTACGCCCCAAATTATGGACAAACACTTCTATACCTGGATTCGGTTGTAGAACATAGTACCACAGATTATTTATCATGGGTTTATTTAAAAAGAGATTACAAGCCATGGTTTTCCGTTTCTGTCTATCATACGCGCAACATAATAATTTAGACTTTTTCTATTTCCAACATATCGAACGGTCTATTGACATGATAAGTATTTTGGAAATTGATTTGTATTCGTCATAGTATTCATTATATTACATTTTCTCTAGTTTTCAAATTTAGTACTTAACAAACCAAATTATCAACTGTTGAATTTTTTGCTTTAAATTTATTTTATTTTATTTTGAGAAATGTTGGGAGACAAAATAAAAAACTGGAAAAGTCAACCTGAAATTGACTGCGAAAAATTCAAATCAGATTTCCAAATTCTTATCGCATTAGATAAGATACATATAGATTCATATACAGAACATCATGGATTGTAATCCCTGAATCCCGTTGTGTTTTTTTAAAATAACATTTTAATCTGTAATACTGATACCTATAAGTACACTATGATTTGGTCGGATCACAGATTTCTATAGTACAGTTTATAAATCTTATAAATCTGTGGCGTTTCATTGTTTCATAATAATATATTGTTCATATGTGTGTATAATACATATTAAATAAAATGTATTGTAATTGCGTACATTACGTAGTAAGTACTCCTTACTGCAGTCATTGAGTTTCTCAAATAAGTTTCATCAATCGTTTGAATACATGAAAATTATTGAAAATGATAACAGTTAACAAGTCAAATAAATGCTTATTGATTATATTTCATTTTTTTATCATTAACATTAAATATCAGTATTTAATAAACTGTTAATAAACAGGAAACCCCATAATATTATACACTATACCTATAGGCTATAGCCTAAAAAAAAAAAGAACATGGGAGGATCCATCCCTTATATCACCCCTTCGCAACCCAGTGAGAACTCCCATGATCCAACTGATTATGCAGTTATCATGCTGCTATTTATCTATATTATAATATGATCGTATTGAAATTTATTTCCTAATAGGCACAAATAGTATGACGTCACAATGTCTATTGATAAGACTGATGGTTCTAAACAAACTGTTATCACGGTTCATCCCATAAGAAATGCAAGGGTGGAAAACAGTGTATGAAAAAAATTGATTTTTTAAGTGTTAGAATTTTTTTCTTAAAGTTATAACTGTTAAAAACATA